>JAJMCZ010000005.1:0-79586 GCA_030573245.1 Ascobotryozyma americana | reverse complement strand
TGAAAACATTAATTAAACGTGATATACGCAGACACTTATGTAGATAAAGGAAAAACAAAAATAAATTACACAGAGCCAGTTCAGTTTGGCTTTGTTTTCTTTCTCGACTCTGTCCTTCAATATTGTGGGGTATAAATATTCTGTAGGTTTATTTTCGAGACAAGTTTTGTAAACTTGAATGTATTTTCTTTCTTTAGAAACGATTTAATTTCTTTGGAAAAGGAGCAAAATCTAAATAATCTTTTTCGACTTGAACAAAATACTTAAAATTGGAAAAAAAAAAACTACAGTAATGTTTTATTATTAATAAATATAATTTTTAATTGGGTATATGAATAATATTTTGAAGCCTTAGTTTATGAATTTTCATTTTGAAATATATTTAAATATAATCTAAAATTTCAGTAGTAATTAATACTTTTATTTTTATCTGTTTTTATCCATTTAGTATGAAAGACAAGAATTAAGTACGTGATTTATTTGAACTTAACATTGTATGAAAACATTGTTTATTATTTTTTGAAGTGTATTTTTTATTATATTATGTTTATTGTATCGTTTTTTAAAATATCAAATGATTTTTTAAAATACTTTAGGTTTACTTATAACGTTTAATTGCAGTTGAGTAAAAGTTTTATTAGAATAAATGTTACAAAGGATATCATATACATTAGTTTATCTAAGTAAAGAAATTAACACAGTAAATTGATTAAGAGATTGTAAAAAACATTTAATACACAGTAAATTGATAAAGAGATTATGAAAATTAATACAACTATAATGAGAGTATAAATAGCTTATAAATAAACTTTTTAGAATTTGATAATACTATATGTTTACATAGTTTACATATGTCAAGTTATCTAAATCATTTGCTGAGTATCTTTAATGGTCTCATTATCCAAACTATATGATTTCTTAGACTATAATTAATTTTATTCTATTCTTCATTTCTACAAATAGTATTAAATCATTAAAGACATGTTTGTGAATTATTGTTTTAATAAATTTCTATATACAATACGTACAATGAGATATTATAAAACTTATAGTATATAATAATATATGTATTTTTAATGTGTATTATAAATATTTCTATGTTGACATATTAATTATTTATATTTAATAAGGAAATGGGTCTTTTTTTATTAGTTATTTTAATTGTTTAAGTTTTTTATATTGTTTTTTTATATTGTTTTTTTTATATTATGTTTTTTCTATTATGTTTTTTTATATTATGTTTTTTTATATTATTTTTTTCTATATTATTTTTTTCTATATTATTTTTTTCTATATTATTTTTTTCTATATTATGTTTTTTTTTATTATATTTTCTTTTTATTATATTTTCTTTTTATTATTTTTTTCTGCTCTATAAATCCAAGAATTTAAAATCTGGTTGCCACTATAAAATATTTTAATTATCTATGTAAAAGAAAAAAAAAGTGTCTCTTAAGAAAAATGACTTTTATACATAAATATTATGCCCAGTTACCATGGTTACAGCACATTAGATAGTGAATTTTGGATTTGAAAGTGAAGATTAAAAAAAGATAACATTTGAAAAACACTAAAACACTAAAACACTAAAAAAACATAAAAATTTAAATCTTTTACATTACTTTTTTTATTTATTTTCATTTAATACTAACTTATTAATAATATCTAGTTTCAAATATCTATGAAATTATAGTTTTTTTTTTAAAAAAAAAAAAAAAAACTAACTAAATTACCGAGATCAGTCTTTTTTTTACCTTCAGAAACTTTAAAAAAACACTTTGTTGACTTAAATCTATTGCTATAATGAGTGAATCAGATAAAAAAATTTCGGCTGCTATTCCTATTCCTATCCCAGGGAGACAGAATCATATAAATAACGACGAAAATAGTTCTGGATCTATTAATAAGAGTAGTAATGCAGCTGACACTTCTAATGTCTCCTCCTCATCTTCTTCGGTAATAAATGCTAAAGATATGTCTTTTTCACATGATAAAAGTTTACATTTTGACGATTCTATGATTGATTTGCATGAGAAATTAAATCAAACAAATATCGATTCGGTCTCACTAAAAGAGCAAAATAATCAAAGTGCAAAAAATGATACTATAAAAGGTATATCAAAGACAAATTCAATTTTATCTTCTTTAAATATAACTGATAAAAATGATTTTTTTTTCACAAATAACACATACAACCAATCAAAAACAAGTACTATTTCTAAAAACAGTAATGTTTCGGCAAACCATTCTGAATCTATAGGTCTCCCTCAAGGTATAGTTTCTATCAAGGATAAATCAGAACCTGCACATGCTGTTTTGACTTCTACCAACGAACCAGCTGTAACATCTACAATAATCGCTTCTAAAGTTAATAGTAATAGTAGCAATAAGAATAATAATTATAATAAGAATAATAACAACATTCAGGTTACACATTTGGAAAATGATTTAACAGATAATACTAATACTAAGAGACCTTTGAATTCAATTAGTAGTATGGATAATAATTCTTTTGCAACTCATATGGAATATGCAGATCCTTCCACAGATCCTAATTCAAAGCAATATCAAACCCAAAATAATCAAGAAAGACAACGAAATGCTAAACAGAACCCTCTTCCATCTTTGCCTCCTCATAATCCACATGCTGATTCTCCTACAACTCCATTGCATTTGAGACAACAAACAAAAAATTTAAACAATCCATCTAATATTTCTCAATTAAAAGGTGAAAGAATAGGAAGATATCAAGTCATGAAAACGTTAGGAGAAGGTAGCTTTGGTAAGGTTAAATTAGCTTGTAATACTGTCACTGGTCAAAAAGTTGCTTTGAAAATTATTAATCGAAAAACCTTAGCTAAATCTGATATGCAAGGTAGAGTTGAACGCGAAATATCTTATCTTCGTCTTTTAAGACATCCACATATTATCAAATTATATGACGTTATTAAATCAAAAGATGAAATTGTTATGGTTATTGAATATGCCGGTAATGAACTTTTTGATTATATTGTACAAAGAGGCAGAATGCCAGAAACAGAAGCTCGTAGATTTTTTCAACAAATAATATCTGCCGTAGAATACTGTCATCGACATAAAATCGTTCATAGAGATCTTAAACCGGAAAACCTTTTACTTGACGAACACATGAATGTTAAAATTGCAGATTTTGGTCTTTCTAATATTATGACTGATGGAAATTTCCTTAAAACCTCTTGCGGATCTCCAAATTATGCTGCTCCAGAAGTAATTTCTGGTAAGCTTTATGCTGGCCCCGAAGTTGATGTTTGGTCTTGCGGTGTTATTTTATATGTCATGCTTTGTGGTAGACTTCCATTTGATGATGAATTTATTCCAGCTTTATTCAAAAAAATTTCAAATGGTGTATACACAATTCCTTCTTATGTTTCTCCTGGTGCCAGGCATCTTCTTCACAGAATTTTAACTGTAGATCCTCTTAAACGAATAACTGTTCATGAAATTATGCATGATGATTGGTTTAGAGTTGAAATGCCTGACTATTTGCTCCCTCCAGAAGAGCAACATGAGAAGCAAAAAGTTGAACAAGATAAAAATCCAACTTCTGGGCCTGTTTCTTCTGCTGCTCCCTCTAATGCAAAAATTTCCAATCAATCTGATATCGATCTGCAGGTTGTTGCCATGCTTAGCCGCACGATGGGTTATGATCAAGATGAAGTAATTGATGCTGTACGCAGGTATAAACTGAAGGGTGAAAGCCATTCTAATGAAATCGTGGAAGCTTATATGCTCATGTTAGAAAATAAACAATTAGGCTTGACAGCAGAAAATGATGTAGATGCTTATGAACTATCTCCTCCAAATTCCAATCCAACACCAATTCCTCAAACTGAAATAAAGGATGACGTTGTATTGTCCGGTTTAACTGTTCCTACTAAGAGTTATAAATCTCCTAATTTTGATAAACAGATGGCTCGTACTGGTGGAGCTAGTAATACTGAGACCACTGGAGCTAATACGATTCCTAGTACAACTAATTCTACTGGGTCGTTTTATTCCCATCGTGCTGCGAATGGTTCTCGTGGTGTGGTTTCCATTCCTCCCACATTGACATTTTCATCACATCATTTACATCCATCGCTTGAAGGTGTTACAGATTTGAAAACTCCAAACACAACAATAGCTATTTTACCTTCTTCATTGCCTGCATTTCATCGTGCAAATATGATGGCGATAGATTCAGAGATAGTATCCCAAATATCGCCAACTCCTGGCCGTAAGTCTAAAACACGATGGCATTTTGGAATTCGTTCTCGCTCTTATCCTTTAGATGTGATGGCAGAAATTTATCGTGCTCTCAAAGACTTGGGGGCAGAATGGGTACCCCAAACTGATTACACAAATCCTTGGACTGTTTATACACGATGGAGATATCTTCCTGCTGGGTTTGATTGGGATTTATATATGGCTAATCTAAAGAAAAATAATAAAGTATCAAAGGGTAAAGGTGAGTCTGGAATAAGTGATGACGATGGTGAAGATGTATCTATTGAAAGTAATAATAACTCTGACAAAACTTTCATTTCCGAAGATGGTAAAACGAGTAATAAAGATTCAGATTCTTCTTCGTTAAATGATGGAGATAAAGGAAGTTCTAAATCAGATAGTATAGATGAAGGAAATAATGGTGCCGAGAATGTGGATGATGATGAAGATGACGATGAGATTGGTGTAAAACTTACTAGAATGGACGATAAACCTTGGGCAGATAATCACTGTAATATTATTGATGATGCTAGTCTGAGTGTATCTCCAGATGTTTCGGACAAAGTATTTTTTGATAATAATACAGTTAAAAATTATGATAGATTATATGGGGAACAAGGAAAGCTATTGAAAATGCAAATTCAACTTTATCAAGTGGAGCCAAACAATTATTTAGTTGATTTTAAATTTGATGGTTGGGAAGAAGATGATGATTATAGATTTGCTATATCAAAGCAAACAGTTGCACCAAGTATATCTAAAAAACAAGAAATTATATCTAATCAGGCAAATACAATTTTAACAGACGGTCTTCCAGATAATACTGAGGAAATATCATATAATCGAGCTTATACAGGAAGTAATGGAACTGTTCCAGAGTATCCTGAAGAAGAGCATGAAGTTAATTATTCAATATATCCATTTTTAAATCTTGCTACAAGGCTGATTATTGATCTTGCAGTTAGTTCTCAAGGTAGTTGAAGTAGCATTTCATATGCCAATTTGGATGAATTGTAGTACACTTTAGTTAAATTAATTAATTATAATATTTCATAGTGATTTGATATTTTCATTTGTTGTTCATTTTGTTTTTGAATTTTTTAGCTGTATTTTTATATATTTATCGGGTTTTTATTTTTTTTTTATCATATATATAAATATAAATATATATATATATATGTCTTTATATTATATTTAAGTATATAGTTGTATCGTTGATGTTATATTTTATAATTTATATATTATTGATTTTTATTGTCATAAACGTTTGAATCAAGATATTTATATCAAGTATGAATATGGATCATCTTTTCATGTTGTATATTCATTTTTTCAATTTACGTAAATCAAAAATTTAAGTTTTACAATTAGAAATATTCAAGATCATTAAATAATCTAAACTGGGTTTTAAAGAACGTTAATCAGAAATAATTGAGAATAATAATGAAATAAGACAATAAACAAATGACATTAGATAACGAAAGTTATTATTTTCCCATAAAAAGATCATGAGGACAAAATAAATTAAAAAAAAAAAAAAAAAAAAAAAAAAATAACAAATAAACAAAATTAATATCAAAATTGATATCAGTGTTGAGACCATTGAATAGAATTTAAATCTATTCCCTCTTGTACCATTTCCCATAAAGGAGAAAGTTCACGTAAAAAGTTTACACGTTGTTTTACAGCAGTTACGACATAGTCGATTTCCTGTTGAGTAGTAAAACGTCCAATACCAAATCTTATAGAAGAATGAGCTAAAGTATCATCCTGACCCAAGGCATGTAATACATACGAAGGTTCAAGAGAAGCAGAAGTACAAGCAGAACCAGAGGAAAGAGCAATATCTTTTAAAGCCATCAATAAAGATTCACCTTCAATATAAGCAAAAGAAATGTTAACACAACCCGGATAATTATTATCTGGATCACCATTATACATTGTTTCTGGTATTGATAAAAGGCCATCCTTTAAACGGTTTGATAATTTTGTAATATACTCATTATCATAAGACATTTCTTGTTTACAAAGTCTTGCAGCTTCACCGAAACCAGCAATTAAAGGAGCGGCTAAAGTGCCAGATCTTAAACCACGTTCTTGACCACCACCAGTAATGAGTGGATCAAGTCTTACACGTGGTCTGCGTCTTACATACAAAGCACCTACACCTTTTGGACCATAAATTTTATGAGCAGAAATTGACATTAAATCGATATTACATTCATTAACATCAATTTTAATTTTTCCAAAAGCTTGTGCACAATCAGTATGAAAGAAGATTTTATTATTTTTACAAATTTGGCCAATTTCTTTTATTGGTTGTACTACACCAATTTCATTATTCACAGTCATAATTGAAACTAAAACAGTATTTTTTTTGATTGATTTTTTCAATTCATCTAAATCAATTCTACCATTTTTATCAACAGAAAGATAAGTAACTTCAAAGCCTTCATCTTGTAAATGTCTTGCAGAGTCAAGTACACACTTGTGTTCGGTTTTTGATGTAATAATGTGATTTTTTCTATTTTTATAGAATCTTGCAACACCTTTAAGAGCGGTATTGTTTGATTCTGTTGCACCAGAAGTGAAAATAATTTCTTTTGGATCAGCATTAATTATTGATGCAATGTTTGTTCTTGCTTTTTCGGTAGCATCTTCAGCTTCCCAACCATAGGAATGTGTTCTTGAATGGGGGTTACCATAAAAGCCAGTATAAAATTTCATCATGACATCTAAAACTCTTGGATCGACTGGAGTAGTTGCTTGCATATCAAGATAGATTGGTCTTTCGGATTTATTTAAGTCTTTTTCATCAACAATAGTTGCATTTTTGAAAATCTTATCGCCAAATTTACTTGCTATTTCGTTATTATTTTTTACTAATTTTGACACACCTTGTGTGGAGTATTTTTTATAATTTGTACTGAGCTTTCTGTAATTTTTACCATAACAAGGCAAATTATTACCAAGTAGTTTATTATATAAAATCGACTTCGTGCCCTTCATCATGACAGTCTACCTGTTCAATAGTTTTCGCTAAGTTTGTGATAGTATTTCAGAACAATATTATAAATAGTATCGACCTGTAGATATTTGGTGGAAAGAAATATAAAAGTGTTTATTTAATATAGTGGTTGTACGTAAATTAATTAGTATTATTGAATGGCAACTAAATATTTATGCTTTACAATTTACAGGTTATATTGAAATTAATTATTGCGTAATAGTTTTATTTTTATTATTTATTTATTATTTATTTATTATTTATTTATTATTATTTATTATTTATTTATTTTTTCTACATCTACTAATTTGAAAGCAACTATTTATATAGTAATTATAAATATAATAAAAATATAAATTTCATAATAATTTATAGAAATTATAAATATAATCTTAAAAATATAAATTTCATAATAATTTATATAATATTATAAATATAATAAAAATATAAATTTCATAATAATTTATATAATATTATAAATATAATAAACATAAAAAATTCATAATAATTTATAGTAATTATAAAATAATTTAATATTAATCTTAGAGGAATTATAATAATTTGTAAAATAATTTAATATCAACCTAAAAGTAATAAGATTTCATACACAAAGTAGTTCAGTATGGAACGTATATGAATAAAAGTTTCTAATCGAATATACTCTAATGCTTTCTATCCCTTCTATGCTCAAATTTTTTAATAATAGTAATCATTGTAAATATAATCTATATAAATATGTACTAAAATAATTAGTCATTATGGCAACTAAGTAGGTACGTATTCTTTGGCGATAACGGGTTTAGTCGAGATTATAAATTATATTACTATATTATATTACTATATTATATTTACTATATTCATTATGTATTTACATTTACTAAATAAATTCCATTACTAAATAATGTCCTACTGAATAAATCTCATTTCTTAATAACTCCCTTTACTATTTATTTTATAGTACACAATAAGCAAATCTTATTATACTATGTAAATTACTATGTAACCGAATTTTATGTATAATTATATACAGGTTAGGGTAGTTATAATATAAAGTAAAATATGTGATTAATTTTTATACAACTATACTAGAATGAGTAGTATTTATGATATGATATGACATATACTATGTAATGTATAATGTATAAATTATTATAATGTATACTTTATTATAATACAATTATACTATACAAGTATACTATACAATACAATAGATAATATAATTTATTATAATGCAATATACTATTATTGCACATAATATAATTTCTTTATTGCAAGTTACTATGGCAACCTATCCAGGCAACCACAATTGCTAGTAAAAAAAGAACTTATTTTATAAAATTGAATTATGTAGGAAATAACGGTTGATTAGTGAACACTGCTGATAATAATTTGAATTTGTACATAGTTAATTTTAGTTTTAATTGACTTTATTTTTTAATTTTTTTTTTATTTTATTTTCCAACAAACATAAATAAACTATTCATATAATTTCAAATGAGTTGGAAAGGATTTACAAAAGGAATTGCGAGAGTATGTATACTGTTTTTTTTTTTTTTTTTTTTTTTTTTTTTTTTACCCTACTGACTAACATTTAGGCCCCTCAAAGTTTTCGACAAAAATTTAATAAGGTAAGATTATAAAATATAGAATTTCATAATATCATATATTATAATATATAATAACCAATGATAGGGTGATGTCACAGTTGATCCTGTATACGCAGATGCAGAATTGAGATTTAAAGAATTAGAACAAGAAACTAAAAGACTTCATGATGAGTCATCAAAATATTATACTGGAATTAATGGAATGCTAGATCATCAAATTGGATTTTCAACTTCAATTGAAGAAATTTACAAACCAATATCCGGTCGCATGTCTGATCCAAATTCTGCAAAACCCGAAGGTAACCCAGAAGGTATTAAAGCCTGTGAAGCTTATAGAGATTCAGTTAATGAATTAAAAACTGCTTTAAAACCAGAACTTGATATGATTGATACTAGAATCGTTCAACCAACTAATGAATTATTAGAAATTATTAAAGCTGTACGCAAAATTTTAACAAAAAGAAATCATAAACAATTAGATTTAGATCGTCATCAACGCACTCATGCAAAATTAGAAACTAAAAAAGATAAATCTCTTAAAGATGAAAAAAGTTTATATAAAGCTGAATCAGATGTTGAAGCTGCTAAACAAGAATATGAATATTATAATGAAATGCTTAAACATGAATTACCTCAACTTTTTGCTTTAGAAGCTCAATTTATTGTACCACTTTTTCAATCTTTTTATTATATGCAACTTAATATCTTTTATATGATGTTTGAGCATATGCAAACTATGAAAATTCCTTATTTTGATTTAGATTCTGATATTGAGCAAGGTTTTTTGGCAAAAAGAGGTAATGTTCAAGATCTTGCTGAAGCTATTCCAATTACAAGATTTAATTTTGCTAAAAAGACAAGTAAATTACCTGGGTTCCCAAATAAAGGTGATGGTACTCCAACTTCTCCTTCAAATGCTTCTATAACTTCTAATTCCTTACCAGCTTCTGGTTATACACCAGTTAATCTTGTTCCGAATCTTCCAAATTCTGCTGCTACAACTATTCCTACTGCAGTTGGCTCTTCTTCAGCTGCACCACCTCCTTATTCAGCTAATACTTTTCCACAAGCTGTTCCTGCTCAGGCTTACACACAAGCTGCTCCTTCTACAAATGCATTTGGTTATGCAAATGAAAAGGCAACTTATCAACCAATACAACAACAACAACCTGCTTATTCCGCTTATCCTGCAGCTGCTGCTGCTACAACAACAACAGCAACAACTACATTCCCATTACAACAACCTGGTGCTTTTACTCCATCCCCTGTAGTTACTTCACCTCCAGGATATGGGGTTGCTACTCCTTTGCCAGCTAGTTCGGTAGCGCCTCCTCCTCCAGTAGCTGCTTTAGAATATTGTATTGCTAATTATGCATATACAGCTCAAGCTGCCGGCGATCTTACATTCCCTGCTGGCGCGGTTATCCAAATTGTCCAAAAGGGTGATCCCAATGGATGGTGGACTGGTTTATATAATGGACAGCAAGGAATTTTCCCTGGAAACTATGTAACTCTAAAACAGTAAATAGCTATTTATAGTTATAGTTATTTTTATTTTTTATTTTTTATCTGTTTATTGTTTATTTTATTTGTTTTATTTGTTGTCTTACTGGTTATTTGTTATTATCATTATTTATTACACATTTATTTATATATTATCTTTTGGTTACACTATTTATTTGCAATTATTTTTTGCTATAGTTATATTTTAAACAATCAAAAGAGTATGTACGTATTAATAATTACGAATGGATTTTTACCTACAAAGGATATATGTAATTACAGTAAGAATCAAATTTTGTAAAGTAAAGTCAGAATAGCTAATAAAGATTATATAAATCTTAAATTCTATATAGATAAAGCACCCTTATATTATGATAGATACTATATATCTATAAACTTAATTAGATCACATATAAATAATTTGAATATTAGTAATATATTCTATTACTAAATTAATTTACCAGAGTGGTTACCAACATTAACAAATGAGAGAGTGTTTTTAATAATTTTTAATCTTTTTTAAGGTCATTTCCACGTAAGTACATATATATGTATATATGTATATATGTATGTATATATATATATATATATATACATATACATGTACATTACATATACAATGCAGGCATTTCAAAACCCTTGCGTACACTTTAAGGCTGTCGCTCTAAAATTACTATAATATTTTTTAACTAAAAATATTCACTAAAAGAGAAAAGCCTCTTTCCTATTTTGGAGTAGATGAAACAAAAATATTTGCCCTGTTCTATTTATCACTTACGTCATGTTAAAATACTAAAATAGTTATGTTTTCTCTATGTATTTGTTAACTAGGATATACACATATTGTAATATTTTTACTCTAGTTTTATATTCAACTAATTAAAAAACTGACTACGTGGCTGTGCAAAAATGGCGAGAAACCCCTATGAAAGTGGAAAAATTAGTATATGGAGTTTTTTCTGTTTTTCAAAATAAAAGATTCCAACAAGATTCGTATAGTCTTCATTGGGAGAATTTCTCTGAATCATGGTGGTTATTTTTAAAACTTGCTTTGCTATGTAATTTACCTATTTTTCAAAACTTTTTACTATGTATGTACAAAGAATGACTCAAAAATAAAAGTCAAGTCATGTTTTGGTTGCATAGTAATATACTTAATATTACTTCATAGAAACCAAAGGGACTGAACTTAGAAAAGAGCCATCCACGACTAGGGTTTCAAATAAATTTAAACTTATCGTAAACCAGCTATGGTTTTTTTAAAAGTAGATATGTCTATATTTACACATTTACATATAAAAATGCATTTTTTACATTTATTTAAATTAAATTATTTACTTTAGCAGAAAAAAATTAACACAAGCTGGTAAAACGCGTAGAAAAATCATTATTATTAGCTATTTGTTTACCCAGCAACGAATTTTTTTCCTGCATAAAACTGTATATTATACGCATTTAATGCAATTATTTCGGCCCGCTTCTAATACTTATAGCAGTAAATAGTGCTTAGCTTACATGACATAATAGAAAACCTTCTCCACGAAAGCTGATTTTCATAGTAAACGTCAAACAGGGTAATATTTTTTAGCAAATTTACACATAGTAATCATCTTGGAATAAAAATAGCAACAATAAAAAAAAAAAAGAAAAAAAAGAAAAAAAAGAAAAAAAAGAAAAAAAAAAAAAAAAAAAAAAAAAAAAAAAAAAAAAAAAAAAAAAAAAAAAAAAAAAAAAAAAAAAAAAAAAAAAAAAAAAAAAAAAAAAAAAAAAAAAAAAAAAAAAAAAAAAATTATAATAAATATATTTACAAATATAGGGAAAATAACTCGAAAATGCAGACCCGAACACAGGTAAAAATGGCACAAACTCGAAGCAAATTACGAGCGGGCGCGATGTTGCCGCCAGAATTACCCAAAAGGAACAACAACAATATACAAAAAAAACGCCGGATAACGCGAACATCCAAAACTGCAACTGAATTAGAGCAGGAGTTGAAAAATGCTTCAACTTTAAATCCAAATTCAAAATCAAATTCAACTAATACGTCTCCAGCAAAGCCGGAAAATATTTTGATTGAAAGCAGATTAAGATTAAATTCAAATAGACGTAGAGATAAATATTTATCTGCTGAACCTGGTGAAATTAAAGAGGATACAGAAAGTACTGCAAATGACACACAACCAGAACCACCACAATCAATTTTAAAAATACGTAAAATTCGTACCAAATTATCCGATATAAATAAAACAAACCCTCCAAACAGTAACCAAAATAACACTAATGGAAGGCAATTTAATGAAAGTTTACAAGATATACAAACAAATGAACAAATACAGGGGAAAAATAATCAACTTCCTTTTACTGATATATCAAATAAATTACATCCAAACATTTGTTTACAAAAAGGTATTAATCTTAATTCAAAAAGAAGATTAATTGTAACAAAAAATAATAATGGCGAAGATTGTGAAATTATTGCAACTAATGATTTGAGATACAATAAACCAATGAAGCAAAATAATATTAATGACACAAATAATTCATCCTTACCCAATGGCTCAGAAAACAAATGCGCACCAGAAAAAAATGTTGATTATATCGCATTAGCTGCAGCACTCGATATTTTATCATCTCAAAAAGCTATTGCAGAAAGAGATATACAAACATTAAATCAATTTAAAATAAAGGCACTGTCTAACCCAAGAAAATTTGTCAAAACACTAAAAAATACAAAGGGTAAAATAGATGGTTTACCCCAAGCTCAAAAAGTTGTTCGTGCTCCTATAATCAATTGGAGTAAATATGGCATTGGACCAACTGCCTTTGAAAAAGAATTAATAAAGGGAATTGTTCCAAGACAGGCTGGATTTGGTTCCTGTAGAGTTTTCGGCGAACCAGTAGGTCAAAAAAAGTTATATCCTTAGAAATCATGTATATAGAATTTAATTTATGTTTTTATACAGTATACACTAATTTATATAGAATGAGTTTGTACATATTAGTTATATGATTTACTACTACTAATTTACATTGTATTACATTTACATACTAATCAAATAAACTAATGCGAAACAATTTTAACATTATTTTTCTTTTGCCAATCAGCCATTTCTTTTTCAACCTTTTTGTACTCATTAACCATTTGATCTAAAGTTTTTTTTATCTTTTAGAGTTAGATACAACTGATATAATAAATAATATAAAATAAAGTACTTACCCCACTAATATTCGAACTTAAAGTCGGCATAACATCTTTAATTGTTTCCTCAATAAGAACTCCACCAATCATTTGGAAACATTTTTTATCACTAGGAAGTTTTTCCAACGTGTCTAAAACAATAATATGTTCATCCCTTTCGTTTTCCAATTCTGTAAGTTTACCTGACAATGTCAAAAGTGTTTCTTTGTAGCTGTTATATTGAGCCTGAAGTTCTGATTGTTAGAAGATCAACAACAAGCTGATGATTAATGTAAAAACAATAAAACTGACTCACCCTGGTTTGGTCGTGCATTAGTATCACTTTTTTTTGCTTTTCCATCCATAGTTAATTAGAGAATTAACTAGTGAACATTAAAAATCATCTTAGAATAGAATAAGACTTATTCGCAGCGCAACCGTTGTCATGGAACCCAACACACAGAACTTACCCTGTAAGGTATTACACAATAGTATAAGATTACCCTACCATAAACATTTCCAGTTTCATTTTTCCATAGCAACTATTAATCTCTAATAAATTAAAATTAAAGATTGAAAGCAATTAAATCTCTAGAAGAGAAAAAAGCAAGAACCTTTATAAATAATACAATAGCAGTAAATAATATATTTATATTACTTTCATTTTAATTTTATTTTAAAATATAGTTTAAATTTCACTAATAATGCATCCTCATCTTTCGGAATATAAACATGAAGGTATTTTCATTTTTATTTTTATTTTTTTTTATTTTTCTGTCTAACTCTAATATTAGGCTGCTTGAATTTAATTTACGCGCTTGCAGAATGTCACGAAAAATCTTTAATAGTAAAATCATTAGGAGTGTGTAACCCTATAAAAGAAGAATTAACAATATGCTTAAAATCATTGAGAAAAGATAGACAAAATAAAAACTTATTAGAAGCTAGAGAAAAAAGAAAAAGGGTTGAACAAGTTTGGAGCAAAGCTGAAGAAGAAGAATGGGGCCCAAATTGCGAACTTAAGACATCTTTAGAAGATCAAAAAGCAAGAGTTGAATCTTTAAAAATGAGATTAAAACAATTGCAGCAAAGGCAAAATGATTCTAACCAAGCTTGAGTATTTATTTTTTTTTTTTTTTATTACACATTTTATTTTATTTTATATTTTATTATCTAAGGTGTTGGTTTGATAGCGTTTGTAAATATTTAAAAATCTTTGTATATAAGTTTAAACATTTTTTAATATTTTTTCTATTAAGATTAAGTTCTTGTGTTTATTTAAAAGAGTGAAATACTAAAGAAGGTAAAAAAAGAAAGATAAAAGAAAATAAAAAAATAACAATAATATCAAAACAATCCAAAGCCAAATCCGCTTATTATAAAAGACAAAACAAAATATTAAAATATTATAAATTACAAATGTAAATATGAACACTAAAATAAATCCATTAACCTCTAAACTCTCATTGTACATCCACCATCACTGTAACCACAAATTATACTTATCCTCTCCATTCTTAACAGGATTAAAATCATATTCCTTTTGCCATATCCAAGATAAACCAGAAGCAACCCTGCCATTCTTTTCTGCAAGTCTATAAAGTCGTGCAGCAGCATATTTATCCTTTTTACAACCAAACCCATTCAAATAACACCATGCAGTATCAAACATAGCATCAGGATCACCAAGTCTTGCAGCAGTAGAATAATAAAGCCAAGCAGTTTGTGGTTCACATTCAACACCCCAACCAAATCGATAACAGTTTGCTAATTCATAAATTGCTAATACAAGTTCAGTAGACTTTGCTACTTTTTTAATACCAAGACCATTTAGCTTAGGACTAGTGTTCTCGGCATAAATATCAGGATTATTTTCTGCGCTATCCTTTGTAGATTTTGCATTTCCATTATTAACACTTTTTCCATCATCACTCTCAGTTCCGAATAAACCTTTACTTACACCTTTATCATCGAGATTCTTAAATCCAATAGTACTCTCCGTTTCAATCATATCTTCCTTATCTATAAGTTCTAAAATTTTGTTACTAAAATCTTTGTACTTACCAGGTGAAATTTTATTAGATTTCTCAATCTCATCTAAATCGATTGAAATATTGTTATTATCATTGTTATATTTATTGTCATCTTCAATTGTACTCTTTTCTTCCAAATTTAGTTTATTTTTTAAAAAATTATTCTGTTCAGTAATATAATCTGGTTGTTTTATAGTACTCATCATTAACTTAGAAAAATCATCATTTTCTTTAGCATCACGTAAAGCTCTGTTTTGATCAATTAATAAATAATTTGTTGGATTAAACATTTTCTCATTATTGTCCTGGTTATGATTATTTTTCTTATTATTTGTTTTGGATGTCGGAGACGACATTGATACAAATGAAGAAGAAAAAGATGAAAAAGATGGAATAGAGGGAGAATATACATTATTATGAGCTTTTGCTGAATTTTCAAATGCAACCGAATTATAATTATTATAAGAAGCATTTGGAAAAAAATCCGAATTAGATGGGGAGTTAGTAATCATTTTATATGTAACATCAGCCTGTGCTTGAATTGAATCTAGTTTGGAAAGACTTCCATTTGTTTTATTATCGTTAAGATGTCCAATTAGATAATCTTCTGCATTAATAGAAGTATTATTAATATCTTTATTATTATCATTATTATTGCTATTGCTATTATTGTTATCGTTATTATCATTATTATTATTATTATTATTATCTAGTTTACCATTTTTATCTGTATTTTTGGAAGTTTCGTCTAAAAAGCTATATTCTGGGTCATCATAAAAATCTGAATCGAACTGAAACCCATGTTCATCTGATTTGGAATAGGAGTAGTCAAGAGAAGAAGAAACAGCAAATTGAAAATATTTGACAGCACGTTTAGGATCAGGTTTTACACCCCATCCATGCCTTAAAGCAAGGCCAAATAGCACTTGCGCAAGTACAGCATCTTCTGACATACCATATATTCCCTTTGGATCAGCCAACATTTCTAACAAACCAGTTGATTCATTCAAATAACCAGTATCATGCAGTTCTATTGCTTTCTTCAAAGCGGCGCTTGAGTCAAGCATTGGAGAAGAAATACAGGGAGGTGAGACGTTCAAGGCGGCATTACAAGAAGATGATTTTTTATGATTTGAGCTGGTGGGCTTTTTAATAATGTTTCCTGAGAAAGTTCTAAGACTTTGTGTATTTCCTGATTAAAAAGATAGTTAGTAAAAAGAAATAAAAAAAAAATTATAAAAAAGAAAACATACTGTAATTATTTTGGTAAAGATAAGACTTTGAATCATTTTTATTTTTATGAGAAGAAATTTGATTATACTTATTTTTGCTGTTTTCCATATTATAATTATTAAATTCAGGGCTGTATAATGGAGGGTTTGATATACTTGATTTTGATTTTTTATGTAGGGAAGAAATTGAAAATAACCTTAGACCCTTTAACCAATTTGAGGATTTTTTATCTTTTATAATTTCAGTATGTTTTTCATTTAGAATAGGGGATGTATCGTTAGTTTTGTTATTATTGTTGCTGTTATTATTATTCTTTTTATTATTATTGTTGCTGTTATTATTATTCTTTTTATTATTATTGTTATCGTTATTATTCTTTTTATTATTATTGTTATCATTATTATTCTTTTTATTATTATTGTTATCATTATTATTCTTTTTATTATTATTGTTATCATTATTATTCTTTTTATTATTATTGTCATCATTATTATGGCTACTTTCGCTGCTGTCGCTATTATTAGTAACATTTTGTAAAACAGATGTAAATATAGAAGAATTGCAATCTACTCCTGGTTCAGGAGAAGGGGGGAAGTCGTAGTAATCATCCATTACTTTTGCCATTTTTTTGCGAATAAGATCAGATTTTGAAGGGAAGGTGTTTTTAGAGAGAGAGTCGATTCTAGGAGAAATGTTAGGAGAGGTAAGAACGTGTGAATATGGGGATAAGTGTGATTCATTTGAGCCATGTTTGAGATATTGCTCAGGAGTAGTTGGGACAGAAAAGGAAAGGGAATTGGATACATCGGAAAGAACGGAATGGATATGAGTTTGAGTTTGAGAGTGTGAGTGTGAGTGTGAGTGTGAATGTGAATGTGAATGTGAATGTGAATGTGAATGTGAACGCGAATGTGAATGTGTTTGTGAATGTGATTGTGAATGTGATTGTGAATGCGAATGTAATTTTGAAGTTATAATTGGTGGATCAGCAAGTTTGGATGTGTTTCCGGATCTGCCTGGAGAATAGGGAGGAATTGAATTTGAATTATCTGTAGAGGTTGATTTAGAGACTGCTTTAGAATTTGTAGACAATTTTCTAGAAAAGTTTATTGTGTTTGAAGCTGAATCGGGGTTAGCTTTTTTTTCCGGGGTAGTTGGAGTAGACATGTTGAAGATAAATAAACAATTGTTAAAAATGATAATTGTTAATAATTGTTAATAATTGGAATAGTTGTTATAAATAGTAAGTACGTAGTTTGGCAATTATAATTTAGTGGCAACTAGTGAAGGTGAATTACAATGCACTAATAAACAATGTAAACAATTAAATAACGCAATTTGATAGAATTATTATTATAGTAACTAGGAAATATAATAAATAATAATAATAAAAACAAACAATTGCAAATCTGTAAACAAATTTGCTACCGGAGTTAGTTTTATTAGTATGCGTTAGTTTGTGGATTTGTTTTGAATTAATTTAAATTACGTTAGAATAACAGAATGCAAGCAATGCAAGCAATTCAATAGCGATTATTATGAACGTTTAGTGTTATATTGGTATAAATGTTTCCAAGTGTTTCTAAATGTGGTTAATAAATGTGTTGATAAATGTGATTAATAAATGTGTTAATAAATGTGTTGATAAATGTGATTAATAAATGTGTGTAAATGTGTGTAAATGTGTTAATAAATGTGTTAATAAATGTGTATAAATATGCTTAAATATGCTTAAATTCTCTTAAATTCTCTTAAAGAGCTTAAATACGCGATAATAGACTTTATCTGCTTCAACCCTAAATGCGTAAACGATATTGCGCTAAATGTGTATAAACGCTATTGTAATTAACTAAACAAACAAAGGACAAAGTCTTAGTTAGAAAGCTAGGTTAGAAAGCTAAGTTGGAAATGAAATTGTAATAAGGTAAAAAAATTGAAATAAACTTCTCTTATAGTGAGCTAAAAATAAATAACGTATAAGCATAAATACAATTCAATTATAGTGTATATTAAATTCTCGTTTACAGTATTGTTTATTAGTGTATATTATTCATTTACAGAATTTTCTAAATACTTACTGTGAATTACTGGATAATAACTTATAACTTGTTTAATATCTTATTTAATATTTAATAACTTATAATTAATTAATATCTTATTTAATATTTAATAACTTATAATTAATTAATATCTTTTTAATATCCTTATTTTTATCTTACTCTTATAATAACCAATATCAACACTACCTACGATTCATGAATACTATACGATAAAACGATCCAAATATAGATACACATATACATATACACATATTACAAACAAAAAAACACAGACTACTGAACCCTGAAAAAATAAACGACTTACATGTTAAAATAAAAAATACAGCAGAAGAAATAAATGCTAAAAATATAAATGCGAAAAATATAAATAATATAAATATAAATAATATAAATATAAATAATATAAATAATATGCAATTCCAAGCTTAATACTATCCAAGCACAGTATGTAAAATTAACAATATATAAATTACACATAATAATTAACAAACCTCACCGTATAGAATACGAGCTGGATGTAAATTCAAAAAATATTATTATGTAATCACAAACCTTGTTGGTCATCTAGAGTAGTGAAAAAAACCAAAATAGCCCGTTTGGACACAAAAGCCAATTTGGGATATTTTCAAGACCCCCATTTTTCCATATGATTACTTGACTCATTGAGTTAATTGAATATTGTTAAATTAGCTAAGGATAATTAAACAATTAATTAAATAATAATTAAAAATATTGTAGTTGAGTTAAAGTAATAAATTAGTATTTAACTGAAAATCACACAGATCGTAGAATGCAGTACGCAAAAGAAACTTCGTCTTTGGAAGCAGATTTAAAAGAAATTATTAAAGAAGCAAATTATTCAGAAATATATGCCTTTGATCTAGGATTTGACATCAGTGGTAGCAACAACAAGAACAACAACAACAACAACAACAACTGTAACATACGCAAAATAATTTTAAACAAATTTGTCGCAGCAAACAGTGGTGACGTAGAAAAAGCAAAAGGTCAACTTGTGAATACACTTAAATGGAGGAAAAAATTTAACCCCCTGTCTGCGGCCTATCTTGAGTCTTTTCCAAAAGCATTTGATTCTATTGGTTATATAACAAAATCCCCATCATCAGAAAAACCTGAAGTTATTACTTGGAATTTATACGGTCAAGTTGATGATTTAAAATCCGTTTTTAAAGACACAGACTTGTTTTTGAGATGGCGCATAGGCTTAATGGAAAGGGCTATATCCCTTTTAGATTTATTTCAGCATGATAATAATAAGTCCGATATGGATGATCTGTATACAAAAATATCCCAAGTACATGATTATAACAATGTCTCCTTCTTGAGAATGGACCCAGATGTAAAAAGAACATCAAGAGAAGCAATAACTTTATTTCAAAATTATTATCCAGAAATGTTAAATGTTAAGTTATTTGTAAACGTACCTTATTTAATGTCTTGGGTTTTCACTGCCATTCGTGCTTTTGTTTCTTCTCAAACGATGAAAAAAATTACAATGCTTTCAAATTCTTTAATTGAATATCAATTTGGCTCCTATATTCCAAAGCAATACGGTGGCGAGGCAAAAGATTTAGAGTCTATTAATATACACGTATCCCCGCCTAAAAATTTAAATGAATTACTAGCATTACGTGATCCAATTAAAGATTCTTCTACAGATTAGTTTATTATTATTATCAATTATTCAATTATTTACCTAATTATTACCATTTATCTATTAATATCTATCTATCAATATTTACCTATTTAATGTAGTTTCTTCCACCAAAGTCTTAATCTTAATCTTTACTCCATCAGATGAATACTTCCCATCGATTTTAACAATTTCATCCTTTGGAATAATAAATATCTGTCCATCTATACAAAACCTCCTCTCAGCTTCTCTCTCATTTTGAATACAAACTTCAACAACACCATTTGTAACATCTCTGTAAATAATGCATGGATTTGCAAGATGAGCTCCTTCTTTGTAAACCTGTGTCATAATATGCATTAATCCGTAAGGATCCATTTTTGGAATTCCAACCAAAAATACAGACCCACTAAGTGGCGCACCTTGAGGTGAAATTAAAAAGTTTTTCTCCAACTCTCGAACTGATGTAAACAGAACATATGAAAATGGTCCGTAGTATGTTTTCGTTTCCAGCTCTGGAATTTTTAAAGAAATACTTGCTTTATATGATATATCCATATCAAGGTTAATCTTTGCAGCTTCACCAAACCGGGATGGTCCTAGTTTACGATATTCTGGTGTATCTGAATCAGCTACTAATGCGGCATGGAATCCCCAAGATGCAACAACAACTGCGAACAAATTAAAATATTGATTGTTTTCTTTTTCATTTTTAGCTAAACAAACTAGTTTACTTTCATTTAAAGGGCGTGAATCAGTGCCACCAGATAATACTATTTTTGAATTTCGAGGTAGCAGTATTTTGAATAAAGGTAATGGTTTGATTTGAGAATGTTCCTTATCAGCAAGTAAAGTAGTTATAGAATCTATTAAGGAGAGATTTAACGAAGAAGTCAAAGCATTTCCTGTTCCACAAGGAATGATAATGCAATCAATTTCAATTTCAATTTCAATTTCATTTTTATTATTATAATTATTAATTGTAGTATTAAAAAGTTCAAATAATCCTGTATCTCCACATAAAAATATAATTGTGTGTTTTACATTTTTATTATTTTCTAAATTATTTAAACTATAACCAAAATTTATAATATCTTCTCTATTAGAAGTTTCGATATAATCATAATTTGAATTGAAATTTGATCCCCACTGAAATTCATTTAATAAGGGAATAATCACATTACGAACCAAAATAGGACCTTTTTTTGTTCCAGAAGTAGAACTACATAAAATTGTAATTTTTCTATCAACAGAATCAAATAAAAAAGGTGGATTTCTTTTAAATATTTTACATTTTAACCTTCTTGGAAGCATTAAAGTTTCAGAAAATTTAAATTCCAATTTAACTAAACTTATATCATCTTCCAAATAAAAAATTACACACGACTGGGAATCCGTGGTATTATAACCTGCAATTATTTCTTCAATTGGTATAGGTTTTTTAACATTTTGATCAGAAATAAATACTAAAGAATTTTCGTCTGCATGAGAAAAATTCCATTCCATGGTTATGTGTTTTTTTACTATATATTTAATATAATTTACTTATTTATTTATATGTATTATATCGAATTTTTATGGTTCACCTTTCGTACATTGTGGCGAATGACTCAAAGTCTCCCTATGCATAATAAAAAAAAGCCTAATTCGTTCTTCTATAGTCAAACCTATAGCGCTTGAATTAAAATAATAGTGGGAAAAATGCATTAGGTTCAAACTGCGAATTAAATGCAAGGGTTATTTAGTTTGGATTAAATTATTTCAAAATCGTCTAATGAACAGAGAGAGTACTTAAAAAACGCTCCTTGACAACGAGAGGATTCTTTTATTATATAGGATTTATGGAAGAAATTCTATATACATAATGATTATGTTTTCAATATTTATAGAGAATATTTTATAATGAGAGAAAGAAAAATAAAGGTTTTAGAAAGAAAGGTTAGTTCTTAATTTTTAGTTTTTCCAAATATTATATTATTGTCTTTGTTCACTAAAGTGTCGATTAATAAGATTAGTATTAATTTTATCAATTTGGGAAAAACCTTTACATAGAGACGTTTACTATGTATTTTAAATAAAAAAGGTGCGAATAAAGTACTTAGCCGTGATTCATGGATCACGTGACACGACAGCACCATATTATTATTAAAAAATACTAGTCTAACTACTAAATAAGCAATATAAAGCCATAAAGGGAAACCAGCTGGGACCTGGGAAGCGGAAGAAAGATTTAGAAAGTTTAAAAATAGCACTTTTTTTTTTTATTTTTTACTAAATTATACGAAATAGTATTCAAAATTGGTTGTTATTTCAACTATTTATTTTTTAATATTTTTGAATGTTTTTTTTGGTTTTATTATTGTAAATATTGACCGTAATCAATCGTTTTAAAACGTGTCCATTATTAAATTTAACCGCAAAGAACAGCGGTGATATGTAATTTACCGATCAAATAGTGATTGTAGTTTCTAGGAATTTTTAGTAGTTTTAGTAGTTTTAGTAGTTTTATTGGTTTTTTTATTGTTTATTAGTGTTTATTATTTCATCATTTTAAGACTTTTATCGTATTATTATATTATTTTACTGTAGCTCAGATCACAATGGATAATAAATCCAAACGTAACCCCCTCGCAATAAGAAGACTTATGAGAGAAGCAAAAGAATTATATGAAGAACCATCTTCAGATTTTTATGTAAACCCAAATGAAGATAACATATTCGAATGGCATTTTACAATTTGTGGTTCTCCAAATTCACCATATGAAGATGGTCTATATCATGGTGTAATTGTTCTTTCGCCAGATTATCCAAGACATCCTCCATCATTTAAATTTTTACAAGATACAGGAAGGTTTGTTGTTAATAAAGAAATTTGCTTATCTATAACACCACATCATGTTGAAGAATGGCTTCCCGCTTGGGGAATTAGGACTGCGTTGACCGCTTTAAGGTCTTTTATGAATACTGAAGCAGAAGGTGCTTCTGGTGGTTTAGATGGTGTACCAGACGATATGAAAAAAATTATTGCAAAAAAAAGTATTGAATATAAATGTTTAAAATGTAAAAAAACAAACAAACAAATATTTGATGAACTTACTGCGTCAATCAAAGATAGAGAACAAGAGCTCAAACAGAAAGTAGCTATAAGTGAAAAAGAAAATAATTTGCAAGTGATCATTCCTCCTTTTGATACTCCTGAATCTAATACCCAAAATGATAATTTACGTGTCACCAATATTAAAACAAGAAACAATGCAGACAAAAGTATAAACAATAGCAATAACAATATAAACAACAATATAAACAACAATATAAACAACAATATAAACAACAATATAAACAATAACAATAACAACAATATAAACAATATAAACAATAATATAGAAAAAAACACTATAAATAATAATACAAACGACGCAAATATCCTTATTTCACCTTCATTCACTGAAATATCAAACAGTTGTAGCTTATTATCTCACCAACCTATTATAAGCCAAACAGTTGTTCAAGTTCATGAAAACGAATTTTTACATAATCGATTTAGTTCCAACTCTCATGTCCACACTAATTCATCACCTATAAATAATAATATCGAAATTTCTCTGGAAACGGATTTAACATCAGTTGTTTTGGAAAAGTTAATTTGGGTATTTGCTTTTTTTATCGCAATTTTTATTTGCTATAATTTATATAACATTTTTTTAAATATATTATCAAGGACATAAATTAAAATATAAATTAAAAAACAATTAAAATATTGTATTACAATGCATTAAAAATAACATCAAATATATACATACACTAGGATAATTTAAAAACCAGTAAAACGATTAGAAAAAAAATTATTATATTTACTACATCCTGACGAATTCCATATTTGCATTGCTTCATCTTGCCATTTTTCCATATTCACTAATCTCGTTTCATCACTAGGATGCGTACTTAAATATTCACCACTACTTCCTGAAAAGAAACGTGAAATAGGAGAAGATTTTGACATTTGAGACATGCGTCCCCATAAAAGAGGAGCTTCCTTTGGATCAAAACAAGCAGCAGAAGCAAGCATTAAACCAATATGATCAGCTTCAGATTCTTGTTTACGAGAAGCAGGAAGAGAAAATGCAATCCTTAAAAGAGATGAACCCATCGAAGAACCAGTTGTGACATATAATAATATACCTAAAAGTGCAATAAGAGGTGACTGTGAGATTCTTTCTGATGTATGTCTAGCAACAACATGTGCAGTTTCATGACTTAAAACTGTAGCTAAACCATCATCATTTTTACAAATTGGAAGAATACTTGTAAAAACAAAAACTTTACCACCCGGAAGTACAAATGCATTTGGTGATGCGTCAGGATCTGCTATAACATGTACTTCCCAGTTTAACTTTTTAATTCTAGTTGGTAAAAGTTCTTCATCAGCATTTGATGTTAATAGTCTATTCATAATTTGTGCAACTTTAACTGTTATAGGATGACTTTGAGGTAGAATAAGATTACCATATTGTCTTAAAAGCTCTCGTTCGGATTGAATACCCATTTGTTCCGCATAACTATCAGGGATTAAAATAAGTTGTCTTCTTTTTGTGTATGGTGCCGGTTGAGAAAATACTATATAAACTACTCCCATTACTGTAACAATACCAATAATTCCATATTTAAGCTTTTTTGAATATAGTATCCAAATAATATTTCTTTCTAAATTAGTAGTGTATTCTTTTTCGCCAAATCTTCTGTAACGAGATAAAAATCTTTTATTTTCGCCAAACAATTTTTCTTTAATAATCGTACCATTTTGTAGATTATTTCTAGTTTTTAAAGACAGTCCATATAAAGGTTTATTTTTTAAAATATTTCTACCGCAATTTCTTAAAAAGTTCATCCTAAAGTAGCGTATAAAATATGAATCTTTTTCAAATATAAATATAAATATAAGTATTAATATAAAATGCGTATTAATATAAATATGAATGTGTAAGTACGTGAGTTGAACAGCTTTGTATGTAATTTTAACGTGGTTCGCAAAAAAAAAAAAAAAAAAAAAAAAAAAAAAAAATATGAGGTATTTAAGTTACATTTAATTTTCTGGACGTAATATTTTTCTTTTTTCTTATTTTCAGTACATTAAATTAATATGCCAGAATAATCAATAACTCTCTTCTTTGTAGTGTATTCTAAAAATCTTAATAATTGTCAATTTAGCTAAACAAATAAAAACAAAATTTAAGTACAGCAATAATAAAATGACATCATAATAAAATAAAACAAATAAAACAGAACTTAACAATTTCTTGAATAATAATACCATCATATTATACAAAGCACCGAAGATACCAAAAAGTTGAAACCCAATAACCACCGATGCTTTCATTATGATAGTCTCTATATTCGATAGAATTATTATTTATAAGCCATTGTAAAATTTCTTTTAGTTCATCACTATTTATGATAAATCTTGTTTTTGATCTGATAAATTGAAATGTAGAACCTGGATGCAAATTAATAGAAAATAATATTTTGTAAATAAGTTTCTCCCAAACTGGTTGATTAAGATTTCCATTTATATCAATCCAATATCTTGAACAGGCTCCACATCCTTTCCCTGGATAATTTTCCAAATTAATTGTAAGTTTAGAAGTAACTTCTATATTTTTTAATCTCTCACTTTCAAGTGCACTCCTTAAAACAATATCACAATCAAGTTTAGTACGATCAACTTTTCTAGATTCATACCCTTCAGTTAAAAGTGAAGAAGAATGATTTACTCGGATTAAATCTATTACATTCCTAGCAATAAGTTCCAATAAAGAAATCATATATGTATCTGGTGAAATAGGAGAAAAAAGTATCCCACGTAAAGATAATGCAGCTTGAACTAATTCATTATGAAATTTAGTTGCTGTTTTTAAACCTTCAATTCCAAAAGAATTACGAGCTTTTAAAATATTTTCAAATTTTTCTGTAAATACATAATTTCTTCCAGGAACCCGTTTTTCCTCTGTACCCATAACTAAACTAATTAATTTCCATTTTTCTAAATTATTAACTGCTTTCTTACATAGTTTCTCCCCAATTTCTAACAAAATTTCCTTAGCCTTATCAGGATTATATACTTTCTCATCAGTTGCTATTAAAGCTTTAATTTTCTGTTCAGCAACTTCAACATTTTCATCCTTATCTGTTGCCTTTTTATTTAAATTAGAGGCAAATGAAAATGGTGATGCAGTTAAAAATTCCATCCTGGAAATATAAGAAAGAGCATCATCATTAACGTCTGATAGAATTTGAATGTACGTGTCATTAACCATTCCTCCATCCAAACTATTAACGTTTTTAAATGTAGGAATCAAAGGCTCGAATTTAAAAATTTTATCAAAATCTGATTTACTCTTAGGTAATTCCAAGACTGTTTCAAAAGATTTACTAAGAGAAATACCCAAATCTTTCCAAAATTTAACATACCATGCAATATCAAAATTTTTCAAGTCAATCAAAGGAATTTTTCGAGCTTCATATGCATCTAAATATATTTTCTCCCACTGTTCCGCAATTCTCGATATTTGAACAGATCCTCCATAATATTCTCTAGTTTTAGGCCATTTTAAGCGTAATACTTCTTCTCCAAATTTATAATCATCCATTGCTTTATCTATTGCAGCCCAGTCAATCTGTTGACCATGAACCGATCGATATATAACTATAGTCCGTAATAACTGTTCAGCATCATCTTTCCCAAATCTAACTTTGCATCGTGGCTTGAGCAAAGAAACTCTTTTCTTCGATATATTATTTTGTGTAATATTTATTTCCTTTGGTAAACTTGAGGACTTTTTCATAGATTCCGAAGGCTTATTGCTATTTTTTAAATTTTCATCATTCGATTCTATAGGGCTATCTACTGTTGTCGATGTATCATTATTATTTCCTAACCACCCACTTAAAATTCTATACCTTTTACTATTATTCTTTGAATTTGATTTCGAACGTGTGTTATTATTGCTTATTTTAGAACCCTTCTCATTTTCAATTAAAGCTTTAGAAATTTTGGCCGAAACATTTTTAGAGTCTTTAACATTTGTTAATTTAGCTGCTGTTATTGCCTTTTCAGCCGACTTTTCTATTGAACGTATGGCATTCATCTCGGGCTTTAAATAATAATAATAAAACTCTTGAATAAGAATATCAGGCTTTGAAACTGGAGTCTTTAATTTTTCTTTTTCTAGTTGATTTTTTTTCTCAGTTTTAAAAAAATCAGATTCTACGGAAATGCTAGGATCTACTATAAACCATTTAGTATTTTTCCTTTTTGACGAAGTTGATTCCATAGTACATATCTTTTGTACTTTTCCTTGGTTAACTAAAACATCAATATCACGAGAAATAGTTTTTCTGTCAGTCAATGAACCTTTACTAAAACGATCAGAAAATATTCTAGCAAAATAACCTCCGCACAGTAAAACTCCATTATTTTCAGCTAAAAGTTTCAAAATATTTTCCCGCCTTTCATTTGAAACAATATTAAATCCAAGTCTTGCTTTTGCTGGTTTTCTTCTAGGAGATGCAAAAAAAGAGCTGGTATCTGATTGATTAGAGTTTGTTGAATTTGGTAAGTTATTTACAGGTTTAACTATATTTTTGTCTGATGAAGTGAAAGTTTTTTGCTCTTTTAAACTAACAGAATCTGGTGAAACCTGAATAGCTTCTTCTGTATTAAGAGTAGTTTTTCCAGAAGTTTTTAAACTGACTGAACTTGTAATTGCATCATTTTTGGAAATTTTAGATTGAAAGTTTGTATCTTTAATCTTTTCAGAGTATTTTTCTGGATTGATAATGGCAGGATCAACGGCAAATTCAGGTTCAATACTTAGTAAAATTTCGTTATTTTGGTTATTATTTAAACTATTAGCAATTTGATCAGTATTTTTTTGATTATTTAAACTATTAGCAATTTGATCAGTATTTTTTTGATTATTTAAACTATTAGCAATTTGATTAGTATTTTCTTGATAATTTTGTTCAAATACCCGATTGGAAGGATTAATATTTAGATTCTTTATACTTTGGATAGTTGGCGAGTATCCAACAATAATATGCGGTTGGATATCTTCGAAATTTATAAAATTATTATCTGTATTAACTTGATTACTTTTTTGCTTTTTCAAAGGAGTTAAAGAATCCTTTTTTGGCCTTCCTCGCTTTCGCTTAGATGTATCAGTTTTCTTTGGAGTTTCATTATTAGGATGCTTTCTTGGACGTCCAAGTTTAATTGTAGAGAAACGGCTTTGTTTACTTGATGACCAGTTAACACATAGAGAACCGTTGCTATCATATTCCATAACAATCTCAGGTAATATGCCAAAGTCTTCTATAAAAAAGTTCTTATATAATTGTGAAATTTTAATTGGTATGATGTCAGTATCACATACTTTAACGGGGAATTTTTGAAATATATTAGTTGAAGTTTCAATTGCAAAAAATTTGAAATAATTTATTCTGGAAGAAGTTTCATAAAATTTTATAATCGAACCAGGAGGTTGTAGTTTATCATTAGAAGGATCATACTGAATGGTAATTTTATTTAAAAAAGCATATAAAACCTTACCATAATAAATACCGGTTGTAGTTTTTAATAGTTCTTTCATTGTCATTCCTTTACTTCCTGAATTTTGTATGGCCCTGTATAAGAGGGATACAAAAGGAACTAGAACTGAGTAAAATTGAGATTTTGATTTAGTAGAGGAATTTAGAGAGGTGGGTTGTGAAAGGGGGTTCAAGGGTTTTAGAGATTTATTATTATCTTTTGTATTAAGGTCATACTCTTCATATTCATATTCATCTTCATCTTCATCTTCATCGTCGTCGTCGTCGTCGTCATCTTCATCTTCATCTTCATCTTCATCTTCTTCATCGTCCTCATCCTCATTAAGTCCATCATCATCTGAGGAGTTATCATAGTCATCAGCATCAATATCGACAGACCGATCGTTCTGTTGGTCATCAGTTATATTTTTGGTGCTCTTTGAAAAATATAAATCTGATTGGGGTTTTTTTGGTAAATCTTTAATATATTGAATACAATTATACGAAACACCTGGAAGGGGATGTTGAATATTAACCTTGTTTGCATCTTGAGATTTTGATTTATTTTGCTTTAGTTTATTTGGTTTGATTTGATCAGTTTCAATTTGATCAGATTCACTTTGATTACAAATTTTTACGCGACGAACGCAACCCAGTTGAACTAGACAACTTAATGCCCTGTTTAGACGCTTCCTATGCCTATGTGAAGTAAGATCGAATTCACATTTTAAATCTTGATATTCTCTGATACCATTTTTTGCAATTTTCAAACTATATATTATTTTTCTGCGTAGAGTTGCTAAGGTTATATAATCAGAAGTTTTTTGTTTTTGAACCACAAAAGTTTTTAAAATAATTAAATTTGTGGATTGACTTTTTACACATATTGGGAATTTTTCTACTAAACCTAGTTTAATTAATTTTAGAACTCTTGCGTGCAGAGATCTTGGATCTTGATTTGTTATATGAGAAATTTCAACCACAGTCTTCCCATTAGGACCGCCTGTTGCGACACAAGATAGAATTTCCAAAAGAAAAGTTGTAATTTCTGGTTTTTTTTCTCTAGTTCCTGTTAGCAGTTGAAGAACAACTTCTTCGCTTGCCTTGATTCTAATTGAATCTTTATATTTTTCTTCAATAAGTTTTAAGTCGTTTATATCAAAAATTTCCCCATTAATACTCGGTAGAACTTCTATAGAGACAGCCTTTGAATTCAAAAGCCATTTCCACAAAATCGGCTTAAACTGGTCTCCAAAGAAGGGCACGCATTGGGCAGCATAAGTCCACAGAGTGTCCAATGTCGATCCTAATAGTTAGTAAGTGAGTAAATAAATAAATAACAATCAAACCAATATTCAACACACCATTTGGACCATCATATCCTACTGATTGAATAACCTTTTGCAAAATCTCTTGCGGAGTGACTCTCATAGCAACCGAATGATATTATATTATATTTTATTTTATTTATTTTATTTATTTTATTTATTTTATTTATTTTATTTATTTTATTTATATTATTTATTTTATTTTATTTTTCATTACTTGTATTGTTGTTGTTGTTGTTGTTGTTGTTGTTATTATTATTATTATTATTATTATTATTATTATTATTTTTATTATTATTATTATTATTATTATTATTATTATTATTATTATTATTATTATTATTATTATTATAGCATGCTTGTCTAACGTTTAATAAGAAACTGTTTTTTACCCTATTAATGTTGATGTTGTTAATTAATTATTTTATTATTTTATATTTTATTATTTTATTTAATTGATTAATTATTTTTTATTTTATTATTTTATTTAATTATTTAATTAATTATTTATTTATTTATTGTATTTTATTTATTTTAATTTAATTAATTAAGTATTTGTTATTTTATTTCATTTTATTATTTTATTTTATTTATTTATTTATTTAATTATTTATTATTTATTTAATTATTTAATTATTTTATTATTTTATTATTCTATTATTTATTTATTGATTTATTTTATTTTATTTTATTTTATTTAATTATTTAATTATTTAATTATTTTATTATTTTATTATTTATTTATTATATAATCAATTTCTTAAATATTTTCTTTCTTTATTTTTCTATTTCTTATAAACTACCATTTGTTTCCTATCTTATAGACACCCAATTCAGATCTTAATACGAAACCATTGATATTAATCATAGATGATAAATAAATACGATAATCACGTGCTCTACGTCATATCTATTGTATATATAATAATATGAAATATGAAATAATAAATACTATAAATGTGATTAGTATATAGTATATAATATAGTATTTTATAGTATTTTATAGTATTTTATAGTATTTATAGTATAATATACTATAGGATAGGATAGGATGGTGTTTATAGTATTTATAGCATAGAATAGTATATAATACATAGTACAGTATAGTACATTATGAAGAATTGTGAATCATGCTAATCAACTTGCCATTCTCATAGTTACCCTTATAATGGGTGAGAAATTTTCAAAAGTATTTAATGTGTGTAAATTATTCAATATAATTTTAATATAAAATACATAATTATATTTAATTAGATATCAATTATAGTAATTTAAATCAAATTAATATAGTGTATGTACAGTTGTAGTGTGTAGTATAGATTATGGTATAGTATATAGTGTGTATAGTATATAGTGTGTATAGTAAGTATAGTAAGTTTAGTATAGTAAATATAGTATAGTATAAAGAATAGTATAGTATAGTTAGTATAGTTAGTATAATATAAAGAATAGTAAGTATAGTAAGTAAGTATAGTATTATATATTACTATTGTATCTTTCATGTATATAGCGTGTTTTTTATTTATTATTATTATAATTATTTAGTTTACATTTTACTTATTTATTACATTCATGTACATCTATAATCTTGTATTTCTATTCAAGTAGCATTGTATTTAAAAATCCCATAAAATTCATTTTTTCTTCTATTATACTATACCATGCATAATACTAATTGTAAAATAGTTTTGTTTTACATATAGTATAAAATAGTTATTATTGATAATTGTATTTATTAATAATTGTAAATTTTACTTACTATATACATTCTATAAATGCTATACTAAATATTAATTTACTTGCTTACTATACTACTGTATAATAATATATACTATATTATAGACTATAGTATTTGAATTGATTTTTTATTTATTATTAGTTTATTTGTTTGGTTTTTGTATCATTTTTGAATTTTAAATTAATATTAATATTTTTATTATTTTAATTTTAGTTTTATGTAATCTTTTTTTATTTTTTAATTTTAATTCAATTTAATTTTATTTTTTATTTTCAAATTTTTATCTTTTTTTTCTATTCCTACTTTTATTTTTATTTTTTAAATTTTTTATTTTTCTTTATTTTTATTTTATTTTTTTTTATTTTTATTTTAAAATTTAATTTAATTTAAGAATTTATTTAATTTAATCATATTTTCTATTTTTAAAATTTTATTTCCATTTTCAATTTTAATTTGTAATTTTTAATTTAATTAAATTTAATTTTTATTTTCATTTTATTTTAGTATTTTTATTTTAAAATTTATTTAATTTAATTTAATTTTTTAATTTTCATTTTTATTTGATTTTATTTTTATTTTTATTTTTATTTTTAAATTTATTTTTAAATTTTAAATTAATTTAATTCAATTTACTTTTTTTTTTTTTTTATTTTTTTTTTATTTAATTTAATTTAATTTATTTTAATTTTTTCGTTTTTATTTTACTTTATTTTATTTTATTTTTCATTTTATTTTAAATTCTAATTTAATTTAATTGAATTTAATTAACTTTATTTTATCCTCTAACATGCAGTTTTTATTAACTAATTTATTCAATCACAATGGGTATCCAAAAAATTATCGCTGATTATGTTTATGACTCCAGAGGAAATCCTACCGTCTCTGTAGTATTGACTACAGAAAAGGGAGATTTTAAAGCCATTGTACCCTCAGGAGCTTCAACCGGTGTTCACGAAGCACTTGAACTTAGAGATGGTGACAAAACCAAATGGGGTGGAAAAGGTGTTTTAAAAGCTGTTAGCAACGTTAATGATATTATTGCTCCAGCTTTAATCAAAAAAAATATTCCAGTAACAGATCAAAGAGGAATTGATAATTTCCTTTTGGAACTTGATGGAACAGCTAATAAGAGCAAACTAGGTGCAAACGCTATTCTTGGCGTTTCTCTTGCTGCTTCAAAAGCAGCTGCTGCTGAAAAGAATATTCCTTTATATTCTTATATTGCTTCTTTAGCAAACTCTAAATCCCCATATGTCTTACCAGTTCCTTTCCTTAATGTTTTAAATGGTGGTTCACACGCTGGTGGTCATCTTGCTCTTCAAGAATTTATGATTGCCCCAGTTGGCGCTCCTTCATTTTCTGAAGCTTTAAGATATGGTTCAGAAGTTTATCATATTTTGAAATCAATTGCTAAATCAAAATATGGTACATCTGCTGGTAACGTTGGTGATGAAGGTGGTATTGCTCCAAATTTATCAACCGCTGAAGAAGCTTTAGATCTTATTGTTTCTGCTATTGATAAAGCTGGTTATACCGGAAAAATTAAAATTGCTTTAGATTCTGCTTCTTCAGAATTCTTTAAAGATGGTAAATATAATCTTGATTATAAAAATGAAAGTGCTAAAAAACCTGAAATTTTATCTGGAGAAGAAATGGGTGAATGGTATTTATCTCTTTTTAAGAAATATCCAATCATTTCTCTTGAGGATGGCTTTGCTGAAGATGATTGGTCTGCTTGGTCAACTTTTAAACAAAATACCAAAGTCCAACTTGTTGGTGATGATTTGACTGTAACTAATCCTCTTCGTATCAAGACTGCTGTTGAAAAGAATGCATGTGATACTTTACTTATTAAACTTAATCAAATTGGTACTCTTTCTGAAACTATTGATGCCGCAAACCTTGCTTTTAAATCTGGTTGGGGTGCAATGGTTTCTCATCGTTCAGGTGAAAGTGAAGACACCACCATTGCTGATCTTGTAGTTGGTCTTAGAACTGGTCAGATCAAATCTGGTGCTCCTTCTCGTTCTGAACGTCTTGCCAAGTACAATAGACTTCTTGCTATTGAAAAGGAACTTGGAAGCAAGGCTATCTATGCTGGTGAGAAATTTCATCTCGCACATACTTTGTAAGTGCCTATTAGTATAACTTATTCTTAATTATCTTTAGAGTAACTTATAAGTTAATATACGTTAATTATAATATATATTTATAATTACGACAGGATCTATAGGATCTATTAGTTTATTTATTTATTTATATGTTTACATTTGATACAAGCCTATATAACTATTTATATTTATATATTTATATATCTATTATATATGTTTAAATTATTCATAACTAGTAATATATCGTTTATGTAATTCACATACAAAGTTATCCCCATGTCTTATCCGATATCCGATTTCCGACTTTATTCAAGCGATATTGTCGATATCCATAATTATAACTATAGCCGAGCCAAGACTCTAATAAAGACCATTTTGCACTTGTAACTTTTAGAAATTCTAAATTATCAATTAGAAAATACAAAATAAAGGTATAAATAACAATAATATAAATAGAAATAGTACCAATCAGGCAACATACCTGTTGGGAGATATATTAATTAAGAAAAAAGGACATACAAATGCACAGAGAAGTGATTAAATTAGAGAATGCTATTTTTCGTAACAGTAATGCCAATGTAGTAAAAAATCACCAAATTGGGAATTTTTACCCAAAAGTATTTATTTCTCCTATAAATTTTAGCATAAAATCTGTTAAGGAAAAATGGGTGATTACGGGGCCGAAAAAAACTGAGTTTTTAGAGTGTTTGGCGGGGAAATATGTAGCAGAGTTTTTTTCTACTAACAAAATTACTGCCAGTAGTAGTAGTAATAGTATTGGTGGAAATCCACGGTCTTATCCTTTGTATTCTGACGACAATTTTTGGCCACAAAGCTACATAAAACTGCTTTCCTTTAAAGCATCCCAACGAATTTCTCAAGGAGTTAGACACCATTTAGGTGCTCGATATGAATCATTTAGAGATAATGAAACGGATATTTCAGTTTTGGATTACTTGGTCACTAAAGGAACTGGGGCTGGATCAACTACAAGGTTGGATGAAAACAATGAAGGTAAAGAAAAATTAAATAATATTATAAATTTATTAGAGTTAAAACCCTTATTAAACCGTTGGATAATGGGCCTTTCAAACGGCCAAATGAGACGGGCTAGAATCGGTCGTATTCTTTTATCTAATACAAAATGGCTTATTTTGGACGAACCTTTTCTAGGTTTAGATCCTAAAGCTACAGAAATTTTAAATAATATTTTAGCAAATATCTCACCAAACCCCTATGTTACTATTGGAATGCGTCTACAGGATAGAATTCCAAATTGGTGTACTCATGTGGCATATGCTGATCATACAGGTTTGGTACACCATGGTGATGTGAATTCTATGCAACCTATACTTAAAGAATTACAACAAACCAGTAAACAAATTAATACAAATATAAGTACTAACAAAATAAATACTACAGATAAACAAATAGTTACACTCAATAACGTAGCAGTCTCATATAGAAATCAAAAAGTCTTAGCACCAGTTAATTGGTCTATTAAAGAGGGAGAGAGGTGGCATTTAAGAGGTAACAATGGAACAGGAAAATCTACTATTTTAGCTATTATAAAAGGTGATCACCCAGCATCTTGGGGTTCAGATGTTTCATTATTTGGAAGTCGTAGAAAAGTTGGAAAAGATTCTTATTTTTCTATTAATAAGGATATTGGTCATTCAAGTCCAGAATTAGCTGCAATTTTTCCTTTAAGATTAAAAGCATGGCGTGCTATCGCTACTGGTTATGATCCTACTGGTGCATTTATTGTGCCTGCAAATTTAACAGAAAAACAAATTGAAAACTCCAAAAAACTCCTTGAGCCATTTGGAATTAATCCGGAAATTAAAATGGAAAATTTATCTGTTTCACATCAAAAAGTTATTTTATTTTTAAGAGCAATTGTAAGAAATCCTAAATTATTACTATTAGATGAAGCTTTCTCAGGAATGACTTCCAATGATTTAGAACTATGCAAATCAATTGTAAGAAAATACTCTGGAACTGTAATCTCAATAGGCCATTTGCACGAAGAAGTGCCTGAAAGCACACATTGGATTAGATTACATGGACCTCATAAAAGTCCAACTTTGGGTTTAGCAAGTGAGAATGACCCAGACCAGCAGTAGATGCATTTGTTTGTCTATATATTTATATTTATTTATGATGTATTTATGTATTACATATGTATTTGGATGTGTGTAATTATGTATATATTTATATACGTGTGCCTTTATATGTGTTTATATTTGCGCAAATTGGGATAGAATTTCTAAAAAAAAAAAAAAAAAAAAAAAAAAAATGCGAGAAATGCAAAATAACTGCCAAAAAAAAAAAAATGTTTTTTTTTTTCTTCTTTAATACATTCAGCCATATAGTCATAGCTCATCTTTAGGCTCCCGGACCTCCCCCGATTCTATAATTTTAACCTCACTTACAGGACGGTCATGAAGACCGGTTCTGGTTTTTTCAATTTTTTGTACGACATCAAAACCTTCAAGAACTTCACCAAAGACAACATGACGACCATCTAACCATGGAGTTGGAACAGTAGTTATGAAAAATTGGGAACCATTTGTGTCTCTTCCTGAGTTAGCCATTGATAAAAGACCTTTTTTAGTATGTTTAATTTTAAAATTCTCATCTGGAAATTTTGAGCCATAAATAGATTGTCCACCACGACCATCTCCTGATGTAATATCTCCTCCCTGGATCATAAATTCATTAATCACTCTATGGAATACAGAGTTTTTATATCCAAATCCTTTTTCCCCAGTAGCGAGAGCTCTGTTTGTTAGTAAGTGTGTGTGTGTGTGTGTGTGTATGTGTAAGTGTATGTGTATGTGTGTGTGTGTGTGTATGTGTATGTGTATTTATATACATACACATACACATACACATATATACTATATGTATATATATATTTATTTATACATTTATTTATACATTTATTTATACATATATTACATGCAAATGCATACCTGAAATTTTCGGCAGTCTTTGGGACAACATTACCATATAAACCAAAAACAACTTTTCCAAGAGGTTTTCCATCTTGTTCGATATTAAAGTAAACTTTTGAAGTAATTTCAGGATTTTCAGCTTGAACAAAAACGGAAAATTTCAAAACTGCCAATAAAACAGCAGCAAAAACAGTGACAAGTCTCATATTAAAATTATCTGATAATAATTACAATTTACAACTTAAAATAAGTGGTTTTTTAGTATAAATTTCTAATGACTAGTGAAGAAAATTTTCAATATAATAATAAAAACGATGACGCAAAAAGTAGCCGAATCATGGATATCGGTTATATATTGAAGGAGTGTGTGTTTGAATAGTATCTATAGAAACAAGCAATCCGTCGACATAGCAACAACCACAACCGTGAATTCCTCCCTATGGCAATGTTATTTCCCATAACAACGGAATTTAATTTTTCACTGTAAACCAGACTAATAGAAAACAATTTGAGAGTCTAATTGAAGAGTATTGAAGATAGAATTGAGTTTAACGTGGAAAAAAAATTGAATTTAACATCATAAATTTTAGATATTTGTATATAATAATAAGCATATTTGTAATTTGTAGTTGTTTGTAATTTGTTGTATTTTTAGTAGTTTTAATTTTTTTTCAAAAAGTCAAAATGCCAGCAGACGGTGAAGAAGAACTTCTCGATTATTCAGACTCTGAAGATGCTCCAGTAGCTCAGAATACTACCAGTGCTAATAATACTAGTGCAGATAGCAAGGATAGTAAAGATACTGGTGGTAAAGATGAAAAAGACAATGCTGATGCTAATTCTAATTCTAATGCTAATTCTAATTCTAATGCTAATTCTAATTCTAATGCTAATTCTAATGCTAATGCTAATTCTAATGCTAATTCTAATGCTAATGCTAATGCTAATGCTAATGCTAGTAAAGAAGCTTCTACAGCCTCTCCTACAGATATAATAGACAACGATGCGGATGTTAAAAAGGGCAGTTATGTAGGCATTCATTCAACAGGTTTTAGGGATTTTTTGTTAAAACCAGAATTACTCAGAGCTTTGGTTGACTGCGGTTTTGAGCATCCATCAGAGGGTTAGTTTTTTGTTTATGTGATTAGTGTGTATTGATTGTTTTATTTGTTATTTAATTAAATGTTGTGTTGGTGTATTTACATTTGTTTTTTATTTATTACATTTAGTTTATTCTCATTTTTATTTTATTTAATTATTTTTTATTTTATTTTATTTTATTTTATTTAATTATTTTTTATTTTACTATTTTTTATTTTATTTTATTATTTTTTATTTTATTTTATTTTATTTAATTATTTTTTATTTTACTATTTTTTATTTTATTTTATTATTTTTTATTTTATTTTATTTAATTATTTGTTATTTTATTTTATTATTTTTTATTTTATTTTATTTTATTTTATTATTTTTTATTTTATTTTATTATTTTTTATTTTATTTTATTTTATTTAATTATTTTTTATTTTACTTTATTTCATATTATATTAATTTAATTTAATTTAATTAATCAATTCTTTTTTCTTTTCTTTTATTTTATTTTAATTGGATTTATTTTTATTTTAAATTTTCTATTTATCATTATCGATTTATATCCACTTTCATCAACAAAACATTAATTAAATTAACCAATTAATCAACATTTAATACCACATTATTCACAGTTAGCATTTGTTCGCTTTATACACCTTGACACTTTATTTAATTGTGTTTTATTGCCGTGGAATCAATTATTTTACTTTTCATGAATGCAGTATAATGGTCACTTAGCTGGACTTTCTTTATAATTTTATTCGATTCGTGGATATACTCATGAAATGCATGGTATACACTATTATGCTATATTTACACCACGAATATGTGATTTTTGCATATATTTATTTATTTTAATATTGCATTATATGGAATTGTTTTGCATTTCTTTTTGCAGTCTTGCGTTGGTTTTTTTTTTTTTTTTTTTTTTTTTTTTTTTTTTTTTTTTTTTTTTTTTTTTTTTTTTTTTTTTTTTTTTTTTTTTTTTTTTTTTTTTTTTTTTTTTTTTTTTTTTTTTTTTTGCATTTTTGTAGCATATTTTATTTTTATACGCTATAATACTACGCAACACAACTCTATATGATGGAAAAAAAAATATACGAAAACCTAATACTTGTGTTAAAATGCATTCGCATTTTCTCCGGATTTATTTTTCAGGTTTGGTTTTTCTTTTTTGTAAAAAAAATTTCGATACTTATTATATGTGTGCGAAAATGGGACACATCTGTTTTTGAAATGAACATTTTGTACAACAATTTGTTTTCTTGGATACGTTTTTTTGCGTCTTTTTTATTCTAATAAGATTTTTTCTACTTTTATTAATTATTTTTATTATTTTTGATTATTTTTAATTTTCAATTTTCAATTTCTTCAATTTCTTCAATTTTTCGTTTTTTTAATTTCATTTTCATTTTGACTTGGTTTATTTAATTTATTTTTATTTAATTTAGTTTTTTTTATTATTTCCATTTTATTTAGTACATTTCTCCTTCACAAACATTATTTGGTTCCTCAGGATTAACAAAATTATCAACACTCTTATCTATTATTTGACATCTCTATTTGCTTTCATATGCCTTTTTATCCTTTTTTATTCTCTATGCTCATTTTGAAACTCTCTCATCTATCAACCTAATTAATCCATTTAATCTTTTTTTTTCTTGCTTCATTGCTCTTTCCAGAATAATAGATATTTTATTACTGGTTTCTTTCAACTGCTATCCAATTAGTAGAAAATAATTGAAATCTCTCACAACTGTCATTCATGAATTGCTAAAGTACATTGATTCCTTTACGGTTTTAGAATATAAAGCTTATTGTTCTATTATGATTTCCTTTTTAGTCATTTGACTTATATTCCTTGTTTTTCATATTATACAATTGTTTTGCTATATGCCATTCTTGTTCATTTCATGTATACTTATTCTTTTTAGTTCAACAGGTTACTATTCCTCAAGCAATCCTTGGTACTGATATTCTTTGTCAGGCAAAGTCTGGTCTTGGAAAAACTGCAGTGTTTGTTCTTGCAACATTGCAACAATTGGATCCTGTCCCCGGGGAAGTTTCTGTTCTCGTGTTATGTCACACTCGTGAGCTTGCTTATCAAATCAAAAATGAGTATGCAAGGTTTTCAAAATACATACCTGATGTAAAAACTGCAGTATTTTTTGGTGGCACCTCTGTTCGACATGATATCGATACATTAAATAACAAAGATGCTTGTCCTAATATTTTAGTTGGAACTCCGGGACGTATTTATGCTTTAACTAGGGATAAGCATTTAAGATTAAATCATCTTAAAGTATTTGTAATTGATGAGTGTGATAAAGTTCTTGATTCAGGTAATGTTTTTTTATAAAAGTTTGGTATTTTATTATATATAGGGTATTTTTTTTTTTTTTTTTTACTAATTTTATTTCTTTTAAACAATAGACATGAGAGCTGATGTTCAAGCTATTTTCCGTGGAACTCCTCAACAAAAACAAGTTATGATGTTCTCTGCTACTCTTGCAGAATCTATTAGACCTATTTGCCGAAAGTTTATGCAAAAGGTGAGTTTATTTATTTATTCATTAATTTTTTTATTTATTTATTTATTTATTTATTTATTTACATTTAAAGATACTAATCATTGTTTAGCCTTTGGAATTATTTGTTGATGATGAAACAAAGCTTACTCTTCATGGTTTACAACAGTTTTATGTTAAACTTGAAGAACGTGACAAAAATCGCAAACTTAATGATCTTTTAGATAGTCTTGAGTTTAACCAAGTTATTATATTTGTTAAGTCATCTGTAAGGGCGGATGAGCTTAACCGTCTTTTGGTTCAATGTAACTTCCCTTCGATTGCTGTGCATGGTGGTCTTCCTCAAGAAGATCGTATTGCCCGTTACAAGGCATTTAAGGAATTTAATAGACGTATTTGTGTTTCTACTGATGTTTTTGGTAGAGGAATCGATATTGAACGTATCAATCTTGCAATAAATTATGATATGCCCGATAGGTAATATTTAAGTTTTGTGTTTTTGGGTTTTTTTTTGTTTTGTTTTTCTTAAGTACTAACTTTACATAATTTTAGTCCCGATTCTTATCTCCATCGCGTAGGACGTGCAGGACGTTTTGGTACAAAAGGTTTAGCAGTATCTTTTATTTCTTCACCAGAAGATCAAATTGTTCTTGATAAGATACAATCTAGATTTGAGGTCAAAGTGGAGTAAGTGATAAGATTGTAGTGTTTTTATATTTATTTACAGTTTTACAATTTTACTGGATTGTGTTTTATATGTTTATAGTGATTTGTTTGTTTACATTTGTAATACTAACTATTTAGTGAATTCCCTGCAGAGGGTGTGGACCCATCAACATATATGAACTCTTAGATATGTTTATTATATTTTGTTGTTGTTTAAAATGAGGAAAAGAAAATTTAAAGTAAAAAAGAATGCTATTATCAGCGGCATTAGCAATATTTTATGTATTAATTTTAAAAATTTGTGTTTAATATCAGTTGTAGTATACTGTCAATAATTATAATTTTATATATCAAGATAAAAGTAGAGTAGAGGTAATACAAAAACTCAAAAGTATGAAATAAATACAGACAGATATAATATTTATTTAAATATTTTATATGTATATATAACTCCTAGAAATGGCAAGCCAACGGCAAACAAACGGCTGATTATAATGTTTTAAATAAAACAAGTTTTTCTTCGGTTGCTATGCATAAATGAATACATGTGCACATTTAACACAAAAGGTTTTTTTTTTTTCTTTTAGACTACATACTGTAGTCCACAGTACAATGATACAGTAGTACATATTAAATATTAATTTCCTTCATAGTGATTAGAAAAATTACTATTGCACTACAGTTATAAATGAATTTAATTGTTTTAAATCTAGGTGGTGGAATTTTTAGTATTTAGATTTTTTGGATTATCATATAGATTAATATGAAATAATAATACATATTACGATGTATTAAATAATATATATGTAAGAACCTAATAGCCGACAATATTCCGCGTGGTTAAATTGTTGTTAAAAAGTTGGAGATTATAATTCCCGAGATCCGTAAATTAAATGGATCACAGTATGGGGAAAACAAATAACCGCTCGGCTTTATAAAAAGCTCGCCGTATCACAGCAGAAAAACTGTTTATAGTGTAGTAGTAAATATTATAATAAAACTACAATAATCGATATAGCCGGTAAAAAATAGTACAAATAAAAGTGGAGCAGCCTCGCTTCCCCATTTTATTGAAATTTGTATATAAATAGATATTTTTGGTTTATTTATTTTATTTTTATTTTACTTTTTATTTTTATTTTTTGATTTAGAATTGATTAATTTTTATATACTATCATACATTTATAATATACAAATTGATTTGTATACGATAAGATAGATTTATAGAATAAAAATTTTCTTCGGTTATAGGCTATCGGATATAGGACATCGGATATCGGATATCGGACATCATGATTCGTTCAACTAGAGTATTAAAGAAAAGCAGTTTAAGCAGTTCAATTAATATATCAAACAAGATAAATTTTAATAATAATATTAAAAGATTTTTAAGCTCTGCTTCCTATCCTACTTCTCATGCTAAAATTTCTAATCCAGCCAATACTAAAGGATTTTTAAATAATCAATTCATTGAAAGTAAAACTAACGAATGGATCGATTTGTATGATCCAGCAACAAATAATTTAGTAACTAAAGTTCCTCAATCAACTCCAAAGGAATTATTAGATGCTGTAGATTCAGCACAAAATGCTTTCAAATCATGGAGCAAAACCTCTCTTCTTTTTCGTCAACAAATTATGTTTAATTTAGTTAGATTAATTCGTGAAAATTGGGATAGACTCGCTGCAAGTATCACTCTTGAACAAGGAAAAACTTTCGAAGATGCAAAGGGTGATGTTTTAAGAGGTCTCCAAGTAGCTGAAACTGCCTGTGGTATTGTATGTTTTATATACAGGTGTGAAATGTCACAATTTTAAATTATTGCTACTAACTCATAGACCACCCAAATGACTGGCTCAATCTTAGGTGTTGCCAAAGATATGGAGACAAAGAGTTATCGCCTTCCATTGGTGAGTAGTCATTATATACAAGTTATACTTTTATTAATTGATACTTTACTAACTATTCAGGGTGTTGTTGCTGCTATTTGTCCCTTTAATTTCCCAGCTATGATTCCTCTTTGGAGTTTACCTTTAGCAACAGTAACCGGAAATACATTGATTATGAAACCATCCGAAAGAGAGTAAGCTTAATTTTTTGTTTTAATGTTTGATATTACCATTTTATTACCGTCTTCACTTGTTTAATTATCTACTTGCTTTCATGTATCTAACTGATAGTCCTGGCGCAGCTCTAATCCTTGCTGAACTTGCAAAGGAAGCAGGACTTCCCGATGGCGTATTTAATATAGTTCATGGTTCCGCACCTACAGTAGATTTTATACTAGATGAACCAAGAATTAAAGCAATCTCATTTGTTGGTTCAAATCGTGCTGGAGAATATATTTATAAACGAGGTTCTGCAAATGGAAAACGTGTACAAGCAAATTTAGGTGCTAAAAATCATGCAGTATTAATGCCCGATGCAAATAAAAATCACGCAATAAATGCAATTTTAGGTGCTGCTTTTGGTGCCGCAGGCCAAAGATGTATGGCTTTATCAGTTTTAGTTACAGTTGGTGATGAAGTAAAATCTTGGATCCCAGAAATTGCAGAAAGAGCAAAATCTTTAAAAGTTAATGCTGGATTTGAAAAAGGAACAGATTTAGGACCTGTTATATCTCCTCAACAACTTGAAAGAATTGAGTCATTAGTACAATCTGGTGCTGATGAAGGAGCAAAAATTCTTTTAGATGGAAGAGGTTATCGTCCAAAAAACTATCCTAATGGAAATTTTATTGCTCCTACAATAATAAAAGATGTTAAACCAGGAATGAAATGCTATGATATTGAAATATTTGGTCCTGTTTTAGTTGTTGTTTCTGTTGATACAATTGATGAAGCTATACAATTAATTAATAAAAATCCATATGGAAATGGTACTGCTATATTTACACAATCTGGTCCAAACGCTGCTAAATTTGAAAGAGAAATAGAAGCTGGACAAGTTGGAATCAATGTTCCAATTCCTGTCCCTCTTCCAATGTTTTCATTTACTGGAAATAAAGCGTCAATTCTTGGTGATTTAAATTTTTATGGAAAATCTGGTTTAGATTTTTATACTCAACCAAAGACTGTCACTTCATTATGGAGATCTGATGATGCTACTTCTTCTAAAGCTTCTGTGGTTATGCCAACACATGATTGAGTAAGAATTAAAAGAAGAAAATGATGCATAACAGTATAACAATCATAAAAAAAAAAAAAAAAAGCAAAGAAAAAAGCAAGTAAAAATGCTAGGATGCTAGAAATATTTCAACGCAACGAAATCCTGTGTAATGATAATTTATGCCCTAATACAATTCATTAAGTAAAATAAGATAATCTTTAAGAAAATATTTAAAACGTACACTATAAAAAACGAATAAAAATATGCACCGCAATAAGTAAACAAACATACATCATAATAAATACACAATAAAAGTATTAAACACTAGAAACTGGCGGTGAATTCCCAAAATTAAAAAAATCAGATAAATATAAATTTGCTATAACTATTCTACCTGAATAACTATCATCTACAGTAGTATTTATTGGAATTAGTTGCTGTATAGGATCGACATTTATACCTAACTGTCGTAATACAGGAGACTCAACCATTTCCAATAATACTATTTTAGAATAATTTTTCAAAAGAACAACTAAAATAATTTGTAAAAGAAATATAATTAAATCGAAAAAGCAAAGTTTTAATTTTGAAGATTCGGCTGTATTGTTAGTAAGAATTCAAGTAGTGGAAACAGAAGATAAAATACTAAAAAATATAAAAAAGCAATAAACACCATTATTGAAAAAAATATAAAACTTTACACACCTTGCCCTATGAAATTTATTACCACACTGCCATGTGAAAGCATACGGGAAGATTCATTTCCTAAGAACTTGTAGTGAAATATATGTAAAAAAAAACAGAGCATATTTGTTCCTATTATAAGAAAAATTCCAAATTTTTCAGTTTTAGGTTTTAAGCGTTTACTTCTGATTCCTCCGAAGTTCTAGAGTTGAAAGTTAGTGATAAATGTTGACTGTAGTAATTAATATTTCGAATTAAGAATAAGATTAATAATAAAAATAAGAAATATTTGCGATTCGAAATTTGAAAAGGAAAAATATTTAGAAATAATGAAATATTAAAATATAAACCTTAAAGAATACGTTAAAGATAAAAATGTATAGCATTTAGAATTTAAGATTTGCAAATCACAAAGTCTTAAAATGAAGCATTTGAAAATGAAATATTAGAAAGTTAAAAATTCTAAACAATAAAATTTAAAATTCAAAGGTTAAAATATTGAAAACTAAAAAGATTTAATCATGAAAATAATTAACCAGAAGGATTTAAAATTGAAACAAAATATAACAAGTTCAGAGTCAAAAAATAAAAACAAAACTTAGAACATTTAAATTGAAAACAATGAGTCAAAAATGAAAAAAAAATTAAATCATTTATAAAACAAAAAAAATTACAAAATAGTTATTCAATTTAAGCTAAACAATGTTGAAACTTAAAAAATTTAAATTTTAAAAACACATAACGTTAAAAGTTTAGAGTTTAGTAAATGTTAAAAAAGAAGATAGAAAATTTTTTAAAGCTAAATGTTTAAAAATAAAATTTAATTTAATATTTGAAAGTAGAAAATTGACCATTAATTTAAACTATTTAAAAATAAATTAATTGAAATGATTAAATGTTCAATTTTCAAATTAAACACATTAAAAAGTTAAAATACAAAATAAAAAATAAATTAACCATTAGAATAAAACCATTTAAAATAGAATATCAATAAAAAGTAGTTCAACATATTTAAAGTAAACTTAATTTAACAACTCAGGGAACAATTAAAAATATTAAAAAAGATAAAAAAACATAAAAAACATTAAAAACATAAAAAACATTAAAAACATAAAAAACATTAAAAACATTAAAAACCATTAAAAACCATTAAAAACCATTAAAAACCATTAAAAACCATTAAAAATGTCCAGCATTTAAAAATAATTAATATTTAAAATTCAAATTAAAAATATCGAAGTAAAAACACTAACTGAAAAAAAAAAAATAAAATAAAAATAAAAATAAAATATAAAATATAAATTTAAACTATCCAAAATAATATACATTTAACATTTAAAATTTAAAGAAAAAATTAAAGATGAAAAAACAAAAAACTGATACTTTCAAATATACCCACATAGTAAAGAACAGTAAACACAGTAAAAACAGTAAAAACAGTAAAAACAGTAAAAACAGTAAAAACAGTAAAAACAGTAAAAACAGTAAAAACAGTAAAAACAATAAAAACAAATAGAGACAAACAGCAAACACTTACAAAATGCACAAAACACCGCAATAGTAATAACGAGAAATAATCACTAAGCGTTAGAATATGCTAGGGGCATAGAAAGCACGTAATGATAAACGTGACACTTTGATATACACATAAACAAATAAAGTTTACACAGTAATTGAAAAATTATATGTATAAAATAAATCTATATTATAACCTATACACGAAGCTTAAAAACAACGTACTCGCAAATATATAAATTTACAAAATAAAAATACAGTAAGCAATCCAACGAATATCGCAAAGACTTTATGAGTTGCAGTTTTCTAATCAGTATAATTTCCCTCTCAAAACTCTTTACCGTTTGTCTGCGTCTTAGACTAAACGGACCATCAAGTTCATCACTTCCACGCGAATTGCCGGTTCTTCTTTCCATTGTATATGTATAGACCAGAATATTCAACCGTATATATTTATTTGCTGCTTTGATTCTGATACAGGAGATGAAACCGATCAGACTGATCGGTTTCCGTATTACGATATATTTACGCAAACCGGTCCATACGCTGTGCGTGGTGCGGTACTACGCGGCACAGACTGCAGAAATCGTGAGAAAAACAAGAAAAATAAAAAAAATGCTGCACGATAGAATAAAAGTCTCCGATGACAACACACATGAAAACCCTAGTTTGTTGCTGCCCCGCGAAGAGAAATCTGGACAATTTATTTATTTGCTTTATAAGTTTAATCAGCAGAAAGATAAAAGAATAGTAATATATATAAATAAAATATTGGAAAAGAAAATATAAATACAAATATAAACATAACATAACATAACATAACATAACATAAAATCACAACAATGGCTTCAGCGGCATCTGGGTCAGCCTTCAGACGATTTTTAAATTCAGAAACCGGACCACGTACGGTACATTTCTGGGCACCGGTCTTCAAATGGAGTTTGGTTATTGCAGGTTTATCCGATAGTCAAAGACCGGCTGATACATTATCTGGAACACAACAAATTGCACTTTTCGCTACTGGAGTAATTTGGACTAGATGGTGTCTAATTATTAAACCAAAAAATTATCTTCTTGCATCCGTAAACGCCTTTTTAGGAGTTGTTGCTGGTTATCAACTAACCCGTATTTATAGTTATCAATCAAAGTTGGGCTATGGTCCAATAGAAAATTTTAAAGCAATTGTTATGGGAAGGCCTGAAGGTTTAGAAAGTAAGCAAAAGGAAAGTAGACAAATTATTGAAGCAATTTCAGAGATTAATCCTGGTGAAAATAGCCCTGGAAATAAATAGATTAGTAAACGATTATGTAGTAAAGATTATCATGTATTCTCATATATAAACACGTAGATGATATTTATGTATTTATGTATGTATTCTATATGTATGTATTTATTTATGTATATATGTATTTATTTATGTATATATGTATTTATTTATGTATTTATTTATGTATATATTTATGTATTTATGTATTTATTTATGTATATATGTATGTATATATTTCTTTATATATTTATGTACATAGAATATGTATGAATAATATACAAATACAAATTAACCGCTCGCAAGTATAGTGTGTTCACTTGTTTCACTATCTTCAGAAAATATGCTATCATCAGCAGAAGGCGTTTGTGGGCATAAAGGAGAAGGAAGAATTGATGTTTGTGTAAGAATAGACGACAGTTGCCTATTTGGCGAATTTAATGAACCATTTGAGGAGACTTTAGATATACTCCTAAATGCATTGGTTTTGTTGTTTATATTATTATTTTCAATGTCAGTATTTGGATTTTCCTTAATTTTCGCAGCAGATGACGGAGTTGGGGTTGAAGAATTAGATCCAGTTGGAGTAGATGAAAATGATGAACATGGTGGGATATTGATTGAAAAAGGCGATTGTTGTATATATGCTTGTAAGTTTGAATTTGCAGTATTCTGATTTGTAGACATACTTAAAGGGGTAGAAGGAGTTGTAAAAGGATCATTTGCTATGTTTAATAAAGGTATTAAACCGTCATGATCATTACTATGACCTTTCAAGGAAATCATTTCATATACTTCTAAATGAGCACGCACAAAATTAGCTGTACAGAATAATGCAGTAGATAATGCATCGGAAATATATTGCGCAACTGCATGAGAGTAATCTACTTTTAAAGTTTCTAATGCATCAACTTGGGAAGTTAAATCTACAAGAACAGCACGAAATGAAGATAAATCATCTTTTAAATAATTATTTTGTTTTATTCGAGGATAATAAACGGAATTACTTATTGATTGAGAAGAAGAGTTTAAAGACGTTCTAGAGTGTGATCGCGAATGTAATGAATGTGGATGCAAATGTGGCGCCAGCGCCGTAAAAGAAACACCGGGAGAAGGTGGCGAAATAGAGGTGCTGCTAATATTCATGTTGTTATTATTGATATTATTATAGCTATTGATATTATTAATGCTTGTATTTGTGTTTCCGTACTTAATAGGCACTTGATGTGCAGAAAAAGAAGGAGTGCGTGACCATAGGCGAGTGAATAAATGAGATTTTTTCGATTGTTTATTTAATCCCAACCGCTCCCTTTCGGATTCTCTTAAAACCCTCATACGCTCAGTACGTTCAGCATCAAAACTGGCTTTTGCAGAAACTGCTACAGTTCTGATATTTTCAGTACTGGATTGTAATGGATTTGAAAAACTTGTGAGAATTGTTGATGCAAGTATTGATTGATGGTTAGCGATTAAATGCAATAACCCACTAGCTGCCGTGAGTCCATCAGACGGTATAACTGTCTCTTTGGCCACATGTTTAGTATTTTGTGTCTGTATAGGAGAAGGAGGAGTAGACATGGAAAGTGATTTGTTTGTGTCTGCGTTTATTTCCAAACTTTTATTTGAATTTGAATCTGTTTTGAAGTGTTTTTTTGAGCTTTCGTTTTCGTTTTCACTTTCGATTTCGTCATCATTTCCGTTTTCACTTTCGTTTTCGTCATCGTTTTCACTTATCCTCCCCACACTGTAAAAAGACTCCCGCTGGATATCATCAGCTGTGCTGCAAGAAGAAGACCGTGCAAGCCGTTCTAAAGCAAACGCCAAATTAGATCCAGCCAGTGCAGCCTCCTTTAGTTTTTCAGAATATTCATTAGCCGCACGAACTATCGCCAATAAAAGTTCGTTCGTCGAGTCAAAGTCGGAAGTGGCCATGGTTAGTGAGTAAATTACTAATTCCTATAAATTCCTACAAGTAGACAAACCAGGATTCCTATAGTAACCAGATAATAAAATAACACTAGAAACAAATGCAAATAAATTTTAAAATCCTAATAAATTCGAATAAATGCTAAAAATTCAGATATTTCAATTTTAATTACCGTGATTGAATTGTGAAATGCAAGTATACGATGAGTAATATCGAGCCTTTTATTAGGTAATCTATGGTTAGTAATGATTTAAATGGTATTAGTCAGCGAGCAGGATTGGTAATATTTTGTTATGTGTTAGTAATGCGTGGTTACCCTGTAAACTGTTTTTTTTTTCAAACTATTTATCGTATAATTAGAAATTTTCTATTATGATAGTTTCTATTATGATAGTTTCTATTATAGTATACGAATAGTATTGTGATTTAATTATGTAATTGTAGTATTATATGTAATTTGATGTCCATTAACTCATACAATTTATACAATTTATAATTATATAATTATATAATTATACAATTATATCATTTTTTATCATTTTATATCTTTTCCACCTGTGTTTCCTCTCCCATATTAATTAACTGGCAATATTCACGCGTACGCGATTAATATCGACCATTGATTAGTCGGAATATTATATATGATTAGTAATCAATGTAGTTTTTAAGTAGATACTAAACGATATACAATAAGAATTGAATATAAAAGCAATATAGTAATAGAGGATAAAATATAAAATATAAAAATAAAGAAATATTATACCCAAACTACTGTTTGACCTACAACTTAAGTAGAACTGAATACATAATAAATAACGAATACTGATTAAGGCCGGGTAGTATTAATATTATATAGTTGACAACAGATTGGGAGGGGGGGCGCTTTTATTGATATCCATTTGTAGACTATTCGCGATTGTTCGCGATTGTTCCTAATTCGGTTTTTATGAACTTTTATTTATTCATAGGATTAAATGCCAAAATACCTTATTGGCTTATTTTTATAATTGGATTAAATAACAAATATATTAATTAACTATATATCATTCTGTAAATTATTTAATAATATAAACATGATAAAATAATATAAAAATAAAATACAACATGTACTAATATAAAAATAAAAATAAAATAAAATAAAATACAATACAATAATATGCAACTAATGCAAGTATGAATCAACACGCTTGCCTGCACCATTGTAAGCAATTACATTATGGTCGTAAGAAGTAAGACCAGTGACCAAGCCTGTAATAATATCAGCTTTGCAGAGTTGAGTAACCTGTTGGACATTGTAACCCAAACCTAAATAGTAAGCAGCTAAACCAGCAACATGTGGAGAAGCCATTGAGGTTCCAGTCATACTTTGAATACGACCATTAGGATATGTAGACCAAATATTTGTACCAGGAGCCCAAGTATCAACACAAGTACCGTAATTTGATGATTGTGCCTTTCTGTTATAAATATCAATGTTTCCAATAATTAATAAATCATTATTTTCACCTGGATTAGAATAACAAGCGTTAAGATTAGAATTACCTGCAGCTGCAACAAAGATTGCTCCACGAGAAACTAATGCACTTTGTGCTTGCGCAAGGATAGGTGATTTATCAGGATTACCAATAGAATAATTAATAACAATACCATTAAGATCTCCTTTATTGGCATAGTGAATATAAGAGTATCCAGCAAGAATACTAGAAAGAGATCCAAATCCTGATGCGCCAAGTACTTTAACACCAATAAGCTTTGCTTTCTTTGCAACACCAAATGTATGTGATCCAACAATACCAGCTACATGAGTTCCATGTCCATGCAAATCGATTGCTTCTTCTCCACTAACTGCGTTATATCCCATGATTGCTCTACTTTCGAAATCACGATGATAAACATCAATTCCACTATCAACGATATAAACAGTAACTCCACTACCAGCTTTAGAATTATAAATATAAGTAAGATTACCAATAATATTTGTAGCAGTACTTGAAATTCTAGCAAGTCCCCAATTAGAATATGAATTTGCTAATCTTTGACCAACTATGTAACCATCTGATTCAATAGTGTCTTCTAAACCAGGAGTCTCTATATCTGAATCTGATACATTATAAAAATTATCAGCCTCAAAAGGAATGCTTTCAAATTCAACTGAGTCAGAATTTTTAATTGTATCACCTAATCCTACAACTTCATCTTGATAAATTTCTTCTACATCACCTGAATTTTTAATAGCTTCATAAGTTTCATTAGAAAGATAACTTAAGTAGCCTTTCCAGCCATTCATGTTAATGAGATTAGGTCCATTTGGAAGCAAACCTGAGGGTGCATCACCTGAAATTTTCGCAAGTTCAGGTGCTTCTTTTGAGATTTGTGAAAACTCAGAAAAATGTGTTTTAAAATCCGTGCTATCTTTTAATTTAATAATATAAGCATTGGGAATAATTTCTCCATCGTAATAGGCTGTTACCACTTGGAGGAGTGAAAGGGAAAATGCAGAAAGGACGAATTTTAAAGTCATGGTAGATTGTGTTGTAATGTTGATTGTGTGAGAAATATGAAAAAATTGAAAAATATATAATAATAATAATAATAATAATAATAATAAAATAATAAAAAAAAATTGAAAAGCATCCTAACCTCGATATTTATACTTTTCCAATAGAAGGAATCAGATTCCAAAGAGGAATTTGTCTTGATGACTGAGCAAATTATAGTAAACAATAAACACATGAAAATGAAACTAATGCCAAAATAAACGGAATAGAATGCCAAAATAAACGCTATAAACGCAATAAACGCAATAAAATTTACTAAATGTCTAACAATAAAAACAATACTGCCAAGTACAGGATGCATAATGGAATCATTTCCAGATTGCATAATCATATTCAACTGAACAGTCTTAGAATGAGTTTCTCCAACTGCTTTATTAGCATTTGAACCGCGTTTTAATTCGCATGTTAATTTGCATATTAATCACATTTTATATTGAAATTGGCATTTAAATCACATTGAATTAGCATCATAAATTCCAATGTAAATTCCCAATATAAACATAAAACCATAACAATGCTAATAATGCTAATAATTTATATGCGCGGCATCATATTAAAAAATGCATAAAAATAGCCAACTCGGAAACAAACGAAAACATCAATACGACTCAAAGTTTTAGACTTTGTAATATATATAGTATATAAAAATAAACAGCTAATGAACCATTTTTAATAATTATAAACGTAACAACGCACTGAAAATAAGAAAATAGGTTTAAACTGTTTCTAAAAAGACGTTAGAATGACTACGATGGTAAAAAAAAAAAAAAAAAAAAAAAAAAAAAAAAAAAAAAAAAAAAAAAAAAAAAAAAAAAAAAAAAAAAAAAAAAAAAAAAAAAAAAAAAAAAAAATTAAAGAAAAAATAATAAACATAAATAAACATAAACAAATAAGAAATAAATATAAATTAAATATAATTAAATATAGACCAAAAAATAAGAATAAATATAAATATAACTAAATATAACTAATATTAAATAGTAATAACAACAATAATATTAATATAATAATATAATATATTAATATAATAATATAATATAATAATAACAATATACAAAAACCTAAGTACCTCCACTGACTACTGTAACCGCAATGACTCAATTCCTTGACTTTTATCGTAACATTTTATTTCTCTTTTTATCACAAAACCGATAAAAGTTTAAGTAAAACTGTACCTTTTTGAAAATATGGTTTACCCCGCAGTTAGTGAAATAAAAAATACGTAAATAAATATAGCTAAAAAACAATAAAATAATCAATCAATAATCAATAATCAATAACAATAACAATAAATAATTAAAAAATTAAATAATCACCTCATCCTTTCTTTCTATCCATATGAATCATGTATTTTAAAATATAACTACACAATGTAGAATCTGATTTTGTATATCACGTGACTGTTTACGAAATTTTCATTCAAATTGCTAACTAAATTAGCCAAATTACATCTAAATACGAGCAGTTACGATCTTTTAGACTCATGAATCATGACTTTACTCACATACTAGATTGCACAAGATTACTGACGTTGAATGTTTACTATATGTTTGTTTATTGTTTATTACTATTTATATTTATTTATATTTATATTTATTTATATTTATATTTATTTATATTTATATTTATTTATTTTTATATTTATATTTATTTATTTATATTTATATTTATTTATTTTTATATTTATATTTATTTATTTTTATATTTATATTTATTTATATTTATATTTATATTTATTTATATTTATATTTATTTATTTTTATATTAATTTATACTCTTCGTCCTGTAGAATGACCCTGAATCTTTAAATAAGACGTAGGTAATATATAGCATATTGTAAATGGGCTATATGATGTAAACAGTATATTATATAATAATATATATATAATAATATATAATATAACAATATATATATAATAATATATATATAATAATATATAATATAATAATATATAATATAAATAATAATGCAATAATAATGCACAATGTAACAAAAAACGAAACTTGCAAGCATTTTACTCAAAGGTGTAAAGCTTTAAATTGTAACAGGTGAAATGCTAAATATTTTCAAATAATATAAACAGACCGAGTAAACAAACAAATGCTGCAATTTATTTTTTCTTCATAAACAAATTTCCCACTTTTAGTATTCATTCAACATTCAAATTTCATATATTTGATATTCCATATTCCATACTTCATATAATACAATAATAACATATTAACACACTCAAACATATAACACAATGGGCTGCAGTACTTGTTGTATCAATATTTTCATCTGGTTCACTTATGGACACTCAACTATGTCTTCCATGTCACCCTCAAAAGCGTCTTTTGTGTCTTACTCTTCATATAACAATTACTTCCCGCAAAGTAAAAACACTGGCGGTACATATGCTTCTATGAAATCAAGTGTAAAGTCTTTCTTCACCAGTTCATTCAAAACCGCAAGAACACATCAATCAGACACCGACTCTGACGATTATGACTACCGATTTGATCCCCGATTCTACAAATACTGTGCAAGTATATAGCATCTCATTCAAAAGTTTTATCTTGATATCAACAATGTTTTTTATATATTATCCAACTATATTCTCAATCTAGAATGTTACTTTCTACATTGAAAACAAACTTCAAACTGCAAAATGCAACTATTAAATAACCTTTAGTTCTTTGTCACTTTTTTCAACACTTTAAATCATTAAATTAGTCATTATTTTAATAAGCAATGCTTATAATAATTATTGTAGTATAAATATATTTTTCCTTTAGCATTTTTATTATATATTGTAGAGTATATTGTAGTGTATGTTGTAGTGCATATTGTAGCATTTTGAACGCATTTTGAACGCATTTTGAACGCATTTTGAACGCATTCTAGTGCAATCTAATGCACCTATTTTATTGTATACCATATGCAGTCATAAAATACCTTTTAAATTGTTTATAATATAAAAAAAAAAAAAACTCTCTATAAGCTTTCTCCCACATGCAAATCTATCTTTTATTCTCCATATAAAAAACCATGCAAAAATAAACTAAAACTAATTATACCATAAAAGGTTATAAAATCAGTATCAAAATAGCAATCCGAACCCAGAATCTATCACCAACTAAAAAACAAACATAAAATAATATGGGTATGCGTAATAATAAAAGATAAAAAAATAAATATAAAAATAAAATAACAAATGCAACAATTAAACTATATTCGTAAATGACCACGGTGTATACCCACATACCAATAAAATACACCAAACAAAAGAACTCCACATCCCACAGCAGGAAAAGCATAATAAGGATAAGACGAGTTAAAATTTTGAGAATTAGGTGGATAAAAAGGGAAAACAGCTAAAAAAATATTAGACAATAAAAATATAAAAGTTATTGGGAAATAAGAATTCCAACCATTAGAATCAGTTCCCCAATTTTCAGCTTTTCTATTCCATCTTAAATATATTAATCCAGCTGCAACTAAAATATTAATCCAAGCACCAGGATAAGTATATAAATCAATAATAAATTGATAAGCTTCCCCAGGAGGAGGAACTAAAAGTACCAATGTTGTTAACAACCAATGCAATAAAAGACCAGCAGCAGGTGAATTAAATGGTTTATTACTAGCTAATATTTTTGAACCCGGTAAAAAACCTTCCCGAGCTAGTTCACGATTAATTCTTCCCTGTGAATAAGAAACTGCCAATACATTTCCTAAATTTGAAAGAATTACAAATATTGGGAGTGCTTTTTGACCCCAACCAGGACCGAAAACATTTTTTAAAAAAACACCAGCAACAACTACACCAGAATCTATTAAATCCTTTTTAGAAATTGCTGCAAAATAAGCAATATTTGCAAAAAAATATAATAAAGTTGTACCACCTACAGCTAATGGAGCGGCAATTATTAGGGTTCGTTTAGGGTTTTTAATTTCATCCAGGACATAATTGCTATTTTCCCAGCCTTTAAAAGAATATATAACATTTAAAAGAGCAATTGAATAATTATAAACTCCACCACCAAAACCATCATTTTGGAAAATATTTTTAAAATTATCTGGCTTTGGAGAATTCATACAACCGAATAGAGCGAAAAATCCACCGAATGAAATTAGAAGTAAAACAATAATTTTAAAAATGCCAAGAATATTTAGTAAATTTGAACCATATTTTGGGAAAATTATATGTAGACCAACAGAAAAACTTACAACTAAAACTGAAATTAATCTAACAATTAACTCTGATGGGTTTTCAATACCTAATAAAAACATAAAATATTTACCAAAAGCATAACAATTTCCAGATGAAAATCCAAGTAAAACCATTTCTGTTAAAAAAATACATGTTACAAGATGTTTTGGTCTTTTATAGACTCTTTCTAAATAATTTTTTTCCCCACCAGATTTTGGAATTTCTAATCCATATTCCATATAAACACTTAAACCTGAAAATGTAACTACTCCTCCAATAATCCATAGCAACAACGAACCACCAATCGATCCTGTAAGACAATAAATTAAGGACGGCGTAGAAAATATACCCGTGCCAATCATTTTATTTAATATTAGAAATGCCGCAGACGAGACTCCCATGTGAGGAGTAATGATTTCTGAAAATCCATCTCCAGTGTTTTTATTATTTTCACTTTCAATACTGTCTGCGTCATTACTAGCCAGGTCGGAATCTATCGAATTATAACAACTTCCCGGTGTAGAACTGCTGCTGCTGTTGCTGATAGATTTCTTGCCTAGCAACGAAGAATTTTCATCAATTGCCTCCATGTTATTATTATAACCTTGGAACCACCGTGGACACTCCACTGACTAAACAGATATAAATACGCTGTGGACAATCACCACTATGGTCACACTACCAAAAAAACCACTAAATAAAACTGCAGTGGACACTCTAACAAACTAAGGAAACCACTGAAAACCAGTCCAATCTAATAATAAAATATGGGGGAAAGAAATTCCGATTTGTATGGTCATTTTTTTGTTTTCTTCCCTCCTGTCCTTTTTATTTGTTTCTAGCTCCATACTAAAACTGTTATTATTAGAATTGCCTGATTATGTAACAATATTATTAATTATTCCACCATGTCACGTGAGGCCAATGTGCTAAATAAAAACGATTAGTAATTGAAACGGTTTTTATTAGTGAGCATTTATTACTAATAACATATTAACAATATGGCTTTCTTCCTCCCCTCCATCAGATAAGAATTATTTCGCTTGGCAACCAAACTATTCAAAATACTATAATTAGTAATTATAGTATTTTGAATAGTTTGGTATGAAAAGTTCACTATAATTATTATAATTACCCTGGGTTGTCATGGATACGCTTTGGTTGTTTATTAATTGGACAATTCAATTGTCGATGGGCACAAAAACTGACCAGCGATAGCATTGTACCTATAACTCTTAGAAATTTTATAAACAATAAGAAAACATTTACAATCATTTGCTGCTATTTATTGTCATTATTTACTATTATTTACTGTTATTTATCGTCATTTACTGTTATTTGTTAATTATCTAGTATCTACTAATTATTATTCTCCTATTGGCTGCAAAATGGTGGTGAATATAAAATCGGATTCAGAATTCGAAGAGATAACAAAATTGTTATCAGATAAAACTCTTTTGGTTTTATATTTTTACGCTGATTGGGCAGAACCATGTAAACATATGTCCGCAGTCTTTTCACAATTAGAAATTAGTTATAATAAACAACCTAATGCAGATATTAAATTCTTATCAATAGAAGCTGATGCACTTCCAAATATTTCAGAATCATTTGATGTATCTGCTGTGCCTTTCTTCGTATTTATTAGAGATAATACTATTATAGCTGAATTATCTGGTGCTGATCCAAAGGAACTTGCAAATACTTTTGCTAACCTGTTCCAGACTAATGATAATAATTCTCAATCTTCTCCTAGCAACGGCAATGATAATGATAAGGGTGTTACCTCGGTGACTAATAATACTGAAGATAATACTACTACTACTAAGACTAACTCAGATATTACTAATAGTATTAGTAGTAGCTTTGATCCAGATGAAGATATTGATTCGAGACTAAAAAAACTAACCAAAGCTGCAAAAGTAATGCTATTTATGAAAGGAACTCCATCGGCACCGCAGTGTGGATTTTCAAGACAAATAGTTTCAATTTTACGTGGAAACAATGTCCGATTTGGTTTTTTTGATATACTGAAAGATGATGATGTTAGACAAGGTTTAAAAGCATTCTCAGATTGGCCAACTTTTCCTCAATTATATATTGATGGTGAATTTGTTGGTGGTTTAGATATTTTAAGAGACACAATTGCGCAAGATCCTGATTTTCTTAAATCTGTAGCTGTAAAGTAATTGTTGTTTATAGTGTTTTATATTTTGTTTGGTGTATTTTTTTTTTTCTTTTTTTTTTTCTTTTTTTTTTTTTTTTTTTTTTTTTTTTTTTTTTTTTTTTTTTTTTTTTTTTTTTTTTTTTTTTTTTTTTTTTTTTTTTTTTTTTTTTTTTTTTTTTTTTTTTTTTTTTTTTTTTTTTTTTTTTTTTTTTTTTTTTTTTTTTTTTGTTTTTTTTCGCTTCTTTTATTTCAATTATTTCATTTCCTAAATAAAAAGTATCTGTATGTAAATCAGTTAGTGTTGCATTTATTGTTGTGTAGTTGAATAGTAAACGGATTATATCCCTATAAAATTTCCCCTTTCTAACCATAGATAATTCGAATAAATATAAATATAGTTTAATAAATTAGTGTTATAATCAATGTCACTGATCAAGTTTTCATTGGTTGTATTATTTTCATTTGTTCATTGTTCCTATATAAATCCTCATCATCTACATCTTCAATTTCATCATCTGTTATCATTCCTCCCTCTGATTCTGTGTTTTTGTTGTTGAAATCAAACTCGGAATTATCAGTTGCCTCTCGTAAACGTTCCTCCATCATTAAAATTCGATTTCTTTGTGCATTAACATCATTATATTCAGATTTTGATCTTTCAGAACCAACCGTAATATCAGTTATTCTTCCACCTGGTCTAACAAACTGATAAACATAACTCATATAATATCCACCTCTATACAAACAAAAATCATGACGTGGTTCAACAGTCATACCAGATGAAATTCCATTTTTACTTTTCAATACACTTTCCATAACTTCATGGGAATATAAACAATTAATTTCATGCATCGTTGCTTTTAATTTTGAATATGCTTTAGGAATACGAGAAAAATAAAGTGGACTATGACCTATTTTCCCATTAGGATTTAAGAATATTTTTTTTTTAATAGATGATTTTACCATTGGCTTTTCATTTGAAATATTATCGGGTTTTAATGAATACATCACACCTCTAACACAAATTTCTAACCCTGGATCTACTCTATTCTCGGAGCCTATTCTGAGATCATTATTTCTTTGATTAGATAATAAATCACAATCAGAAGCATAAGAAGCCATTTCACTGATAACAGAAACATGTGGATTAGTTACACAATAATTTTCAAACACGGTGATTATAAATTTATCCCGAGAATATGCTTGTACAATTGATTGAACATCAATATTATCCATTTCACTATTCAGTTTTGCATTCTGGTGGGAAGTTTTTTTCTTTTTAGATTCTACATCTGATCTAGAGTTATATACAACTTTACCAACAGCATGGAATAGACCATGATATGTTTCCCTATGAGCTATATCTAGGGCAAAATATGATTCAGGAGAAATCATATACATATTTAAGGCATTTATTGCTGCTTTTAAATCTCCAAAATTGCTCAATGAGTCTATTATTTGGTTTGAATTTATGATATTAGATTTGTTAATTGGGGTTTTATTATTTTTAAATAATAAACCTTTTAATCCTTTCTTCATATAAGTTTTAGCGATTGGATTAAATTTTATTATTGTTGTAAACTGGTCAGTTAAAATATCTGAGCCGAACACAGAGACTGGATCGGTTGAAAAATCTAGATGAACTTCAGATTCAACGTCACTTAGGATGATAACCAAAGGAGCGGATTTATAATTATTATCTGAAAGATATTCTAGTATCGGATTAATAAAGGAGGTTTGTTTCCATTGTCCTTGGTTTATGTACGCTTGAATGGGTAGGTCTTCAATTAGGAGTATTTTTGAATTTAAATTTGCGTTTGCATTTGCGTTTGCCTTTAAATCTTGTTCAATTGTTCCATATTTTGAATCATATATAAAATCACGAAAAGAATTTTCTTGTGATTTTGTGTGTATACTATTTTCCCATTCAATCACTGACAAACCTAATTCGTTGCATAACACTTTTAAACAAGTACTTTTCCCACTACCGCTTGGACCTGATAAAATTAGTAATTTGGGAGTTTTCCCGTAGTTTTCAATTGAGTTTTGCAACCATTTTTTTAATTCTAAAATTTTACCAGGATGAATAGCCAGTTCTGAAGAGTTTATATTGGAATTTTTTTCAGAACTTTGCAAATTTGCTGTTTTCGATTCATTTAGTTCATTTGGTGCAGTTGATTTTTTTGATTTTTTAAAGATTATTTGTTTCTGCGAGTAGTTGTTTTTGTTAGTGTTTTTAGCGTTTGCAATAGTATTGTTAATATTTGTAATTATATTTTTATTATTTTTATTATTTTTATTATTTTTTGTATTATTTGTGTTTATTGTATTTATTATATTGTCTGTATCATTGGGCAAATCATCATTTTCTAGCTCATCGTCCGAAATAATAATCTTAACTTTTTTTTTAGTGTTACTTTTGGAGTTTTCTGATTTTCTGTTAATCTTGCCTTCGCTGAGTATGAAATCGACGATACTTTTGCGTTTTACGCCCATGGTGATATGATAAAAAGAAATAAATAATAAATAGTAAATAATAAATAGTAAATAATAAATAGTAAATAATAAATAGTAAATAATAAATAGTAAATAATAAATAGTAAATAATAAATAGTAAATAATAAAAAGAGATTTTTTTATCCTGTATCAAAAAAACCAAAGAAAAACAAATTTCTACTACAATGCATTAGATGTTTATTATTTAATATTTATATTTATTTATTTTTTATTATATATTATATTTATTATATTTATTATTTATTATATTTATTATATTTATTATATTTATTATATTTATTATATTTATTATATTTATTATATTTATTATATTTATTATATTTATTATATTTATTATATTTATTATATTTATTATTAATTATATTAATTATTTATTCTTTACTAAGTTATTCTTAATACGCGTCCTTTCAAATTCATTTTCAATCTTCCTTAAACTACATATAAAAAAAGTCTTTAGTAATCTGATGAATAGTGTTAAGTACGAGAATAATATACAGAATTTAATCTTTCTAATATTAATTTATTTTAATATTAATTTATTTTAATATTAATTTATTTTAATTATTTTTCAAATTCCAACTAGTATAGAAACTTCACTTGTTGGAAAACTTGTTTATATCCTGTACAATTCGTTATTAAAAACTGTTAATAAAACACATTCGCGAGATTCGAACAGTAGTCAATACTATATAATATATAATATAATACCGTATAATATAACATAATATAATAATAATAATAATAATAATAATAATAATAATAATAATAATAATAATAATAATAATAATAATAATAATAACAATAACCAATAGGAAAAACAAATAAATAAACAAATGCGCAAATCAAATGCTAAATAAGAAAATAAAATAAAAAGCCAAACTCAAAATTCAATTTTCCCCTATAGCAAATAAAGAAAAGACAATAAACAATTAATGCTAATACAATAAATGCTATATAATGGGATAAATAACAAATATTCACATTTTGACATATGGGAAAATTAAAAAAATAAAAATAAAAAATAAAAAATAAATATAATTAATAGTAATAATGTAATAATATAATAATATACTATATAATACTATATAGAATAATAATAATAAACAATTACAAACAATTACAATTGATTAGTAAACCTTTATTAGGAGTCATTCGTTTTTCTAATAAGAAAGTAAAATTAGTTAAAATGATAATAAAATATATACTATATAATATAATATATAATATAATATATACTATAATATATACTATAATAATAATTATAATAAATAAATAATAATAATATATTATGATATAATAATATTAATATTAAATTATACTATATAATATAATAATAATTTAATAAATAATATACTATAATAAGACTAATATATGAAAATTAAAATTAAAATTAAAAATAAATAATAAAATAAATAAACAATAATAATATTAAATAATAGTATAGTATAGAATATTAATAATACTATATAATATAATAATAATAATAATCATAATAATAATAATAATATGATACTATATAATAAATAATAAATAATAATATATAATAATCATAATAATAATAAATAAACAAATGCCAATTAAAAAAAAGACAAACTCAAAACTCAATTTTCCCCTATAGCAAAAGAAAAATAAAATAAACGCAACAGTAAATGCTAATCTAATATCAATAAAATGCTAATATAATGCTATATAATGGAGTAAAGAACAAAAAATCAAATTTTGACATATGGGAAAAGTAAAAAATAAAAATAAATAACGTTAATAAATATAATTAATATATAATAGTATAGTAATAATATAATATAGTAATAATATAATATAATAATAATATAATATAGTAATAATATAATATAATAATAATATAATATAATAATAATATATACTATAAAATAATAATAATAATATAATTTAATATATACTACATAATAATATATAATAGTCCATATATAATAGGCTATAATAAATAATATATAATATATATAATGTACAATATATATAGTATAATTTAATACTATAATAATAATATAGTATAATATATTACTATATAATAAATACTAAATTATACTATATAATATAATAATAACCCTGAGATTCGAACCAGGGTTCTGTTCTTGTAGCAATAAACAAAATAAATACACCCTCTGACGCGTGTCGAACCACGGCTATAAATAGATTTCCTGATTGATTGACAAACACATTTTCTGCCTTCGTTGTTTCCTGAAATAATTAAAAACAGGACTTAAATTGAAATTATTTTAAAAATCCTAGTTGTAATTGTATTGTAATATTATTTTATTTATTTTATTTATTTTATTTATTCTATTTATTTTATTTTATCATTCATTCATTTCCAACATGGCTTCTCTCGATTTATCAACTAACGGAAAAAAAATTACTGACGCCTACAATTCAATTGTTAACCATGATCCGAGTATTTCCTGGATGGTTTTGTCGGTCGATTCGTCACCCTCAAAGACGGTTTCTGTCCAATCTACAGGAAGTGAGTGCCATATAACCGCACACAACAGTCAAGTGTACTCTGTATACTTTGTATACTTTGTATACAAAGTATACAGAGTACTCTTGACTGTTTTGTCTGCTTTAAACCTAAACTATCCACCAAATACATAGGCATCCTGGGTTATCAAGCTCATACTTCCCACACGGTCTACTCTATAACCTTACCTTGCCCTTTCCTTTGGTTATTGACTTCTCACTTTATCCATTGTTTACTAACATACAGCCGGTTCCCTTGAGGACATACAGGACGAGTTCGACGACGGAAAAGAACAATACTCCTTAATCCGTGTCAAAGAACCAACCGGTCAACTTGTTAAATTTGTTTTAATTGGCTGGTGTGGAGACGGTGTACCTATATCTTCGAAAGGCTATTTTTCTTCACATTTTAACCAAATTTCAAACTCTTTACGTGGTTACCATGTCCAAATCACCGCTCGCTCGCAAGACGATTTAGATCCGGTAGACATTTTGAAACGGGTATCAAATGCTGCTGGTGCCCGCTATTCAATCCAATCAACGGGTTCAAATTTAAACAATGTATTTAATAAATTTCAAAAACCATCTCCTTCTCCGAAACCTGTTTCTAGTAACTCCATCCCAAAACCTATTTCTAACAATTCATCAACTTCTTCTACCCCTGCTGTTACTAAGCCTAAATCCTTTTCTACGAATTCATCTTTTCCTATCAAATTCACTAACGATACAGATGATACCAGCAGTGAAAAAAATACTGAAAAGAAAGATAATGATGGCTGGGGTTCAGATGCTCCTCCCGTTACATATTCAAAATTAACTAATGTTGAAACTGCATATAAGCCAACCAAAGTTGATTTAAATGCCTTAAAATCAACTCCTCAACCACAACCCCCTAACACTCAAAGTTCCTCAATTAAACAATCTTCTTCTGATGAAAAGGAACCTCCGATTAAAGGAACTTACCAACCAATTGGTAAAGTTGATATTGCTGCTATTAAAAAGGCATCACTTTCTAACCCATCTTCCTCCTCTTCCTCATCTTCACCTTCATCTTCGTCAAAAACTTCAAATTCTTTTGCCTCTGAAAATTCAAATTCAAATTCAAATTCAAATTCAAATTCAGATAGAGAACCTATACGTGGAACTTATCAACCAGTAGGTAAAGTTGATTTAGCAGCTATTCGTGCTTCTGCGAAAGCTGCAAAATCTGCTTCATCAAATTTGCCTGAACATGAAGAAGAAACTAAACAAGATTCCATAGATGTGGCATCTGTGAAAGATAGAATGTCTGTATTTTCAAGCCATGGAATTTCAGCTTTACCTAAACCGAAAACTTCTCAACACTCTCTTGCTTCCCGTTGGGAATCTGATCATAAATCTTCTTCCTCTGATACTGTCTCAAAACCTGATTATAGTTCAGATATTTCAAAATCTCCTGTCGCTCCAGCTCTTAGAGCCGATAAGAATTTTGGTTTAGAAGATGGGAAAACTCCTGCTCAATTATGGGCTGAAACTCATAATAATGCTAAATTTTCAGCTCCTTCAGAACCTCCAGTTAACTCAACTTCAAACTCAACCTCAAATGATTCTCTTGGATTTACAAAGAAAGAACAAGACAAGGAAGAAGAAGATTTCAAGGAAGCTCGTAATTTTTTTAATAATAACCCACCTCCTTCGGCACATAATGATGATAATATTCCATATCAAAATGATATTGCATCTTTGGATGATAAATTTGCTGATACTTCTTTGGAAAAATCAAATCCCTTACCTCCAAGGCCTTCATTCCCCGGTTTAAATAATAAAAAATTTACTGATGATGATGATGATGATGATAAACTAGAATCAGATGATCAAGATTTTGATAAACCCTCTCGTCCTATTAACCCTCTTGAAGATTTTAAAGCTTCTAAACCTGTTGATATTCGTGAGAAACTTAATAATACTTTATCATTAGGTGGACCTCCTGCTCCCGTATCTGCTGCTTCGTCTATAAAGAATGACTCAGAAGTTCCTCCTCCACTTCCTAATAGAACAGGCTCTGTACCAGAGCCTTCTGCTCCTGTATCTATTTCTGTTCCTGTTAAATCAGATTCATCTGCTTCTAAATCTCGAACTGCCAAGGTCGTTTATGATTACGAAAGAGATGAAAATAATGAAATTTCTCTTTCTGAAGGAGAGATCATTTATGATATTGATTTTGTCGATACTGATTGGTGGTCTGGACGTAATTCGAAAGGAGAAATCGGTCTTTTCCCTTTCAATTATGTAGAACTTATAGAAGATTCTTCAAAAAAACCAGATAGTACCAATAATGCTTCTGTTTCTGCTAATTCCTCGGAAACAACTTCATCAGCTCCATTAGGATCAGGTGAAAAGAAAGATAAATTGGGAGGTCCAAGTGCTATTGCAGAATATGAATATGAGGCTCGAGAAGAAAATGAACTATCTTTTCCTGAAGGGGCTGTTATTACAAATGTTGAATTTCCTGATGAAGATTGGTGGAGTGGAGTTTATAATGGCGAAAGAAATCTTTTCCCAGCAAATTATGTTAAATTACAAGATTAAGGTTTTAAATTAATTTATATTCACTTGCTAGATTCCTTTCTTCTATGCTTTTCTTCTTTTTCTCTTTTTTAAATTTTTTAAATCTATTAAGGAATATACGAGAAACAATAGAACGTTATAATTTGAACAAAATTTATTCTTTAATAGAACGTTTTGAGCGTATTTTTTTATAAAAAAAAAAAAAATAATAAAATTAAATTTAAAAATACAGAGATTTTGATTATTTTTTGAGCTGCACTTATACTGTTTCTTTATTTATTAGTTATTTACTATAATTTTTTGTAAGATTTCAATGTTAACGAACGTTTGACATGTTGTAAAATTATGTTCTAATTATATATGATAAATGATAAAGACTAAAAACTAGAATTTTGATTTTCACTATTTAAAAATAAAAATGATTCTATATTTATAAATCTGTAAATACGTTGAGTCTATAAAAATATAAATTTTGCTATGCTGTTTAAATTTAAACAAACAAATAAGACGTCTAAAAGATGTTCATGTGGAAATTAAAAGGATAAGATAAAATGAAATGAAACAACTAGAAATGCAATAAACTTAATGATTCCCCAGTAAAATAACAAAAATGAAATATATATTTACTTAAACAATCAATAAATAAGTAAAAAAACCAAAATTACAATAATAAATTATCATTATAATGTTTGAGAACAACTTTTCCATCTGCAAAATTTTTTTTATTATATCTTAGAACAATGGCTGCATGAGAGTGTCTAGCGTTATGAATAAATACTGGATATTTTTCAAAGCCAACATTATTAAGTGTATTTAAAATCTTTCTTTGAGCATTAGAAAGATTTATAAGTTTCGGGATTACTTTTTGATAATTTTTCTTCAAATTATTTTTTCCCGAATAAAATAAGTCTGAAGTTATGGACTTTTTATCATAAGATATAGATTGTTTTAATTGAGTTTTATCAATTTTTTTATTATCATTTTTATCATCATCATTGGCAATGATATTATCATTATCTAGATCATCCGCTTTGATATTTCCAGCATTTAAACTTGTATCAACATTATCTGTACCATCAAATAAATCATGAACCAAATTTCCAGCAATTTCAGCAGATGAATCCTTTGAAAGATTATATCCATGTAGAATAAAATCGTTCTTTTTATTTTTTTCTTCTTCTTCTTCTATTACTTTGTTTTTTGTTTTTTCATTTTTTTTAGCTGCAGATTTGATTTTCAATGAAGTATTAACTTCATTTTCAATATAATCAAGTAAATTTTCATTACCTATATTAAAATTTTGATTATTCACTCTTTTAGTAGCAGCGAATGATTTAAAAGGGAAATAAAATAATAATAAAGCAGGAAGTAAAAAAGAACCAGCAAAGGTTATAAATAAAAACATTTTTAGATTATCAGCAGCAAATTCGCTATTCTTTTCACCTTTGTCATCAGACTGAAAAAATACTGGTGAGTCCTTATCTATTATAGAAGGAGAATATCCTTCTACATATTTAACCATTAATTTTTTTGAAGATGCTTCAGAATAAGGAATATTATCGGTGATAAATCCAGTATAAAAGGGAACTGTCCAATCATTGACTACATTTGCATAAAGAGATTTTTTTTTAAAATTTTTTAAAGCTTCGATATATATTCCGTCAGGATCTCCTAATTTTGATAAAATATCTGTTTTGAGAAACAAATCTTTTCCCGTAGGACCTAAAAGTAAAGGTCCAAAAGTTCCTTTAAACCACCCTTTTATTCCTGTGTCGAGTTGCAACGATCCGAGATGTGGAGTCGCAAAGGTGGTGAAGTTCTGAAGAGTGGAAAAAAAAAAAAATAAAAAATAAAAAAAAATAAAAAATAAAAAAAAATAAAAGAATAAAAATAAAAATAAAGTTAGAACATATAAAAAACATAAAACACAAACACTAAACATTATACTAACCATAGGTGTGATGTCATCAAAAAAATTAGATTTATATAAACTTCCAATAACATATCTAGCAATTAAACCGCCAAAAGAATAGCCTGCAATACTAAATTTTGTAATTGTGATTTTATTATTTTTTAAAACTTCCAAAGACTTATGAATCTGCAAGTTAGCAAAGTACTTTGAATCAGAAATTATAAGCAAACAAAGTAAATACCTCAATTAGTGCACGCTCACCGCAGTGCTCTACGCCATCATAAGTAAAATCCTTTTGATAACTAGAAATGACCAAGACTATTATTTCAGGATGAGAATATTCTATACTTTTTTTTAAATTTTTTAAATGATTTGGATTTCCCCATAAACTAAGATAGTTATTGTTAGCCAAGTACTATCCGATATCATATAGCCGATAACTTATTTCCGATATCCGATATCCGATATCCGACAAAATAAATAAACTTACCCATGGAGCAATACCAGAATATGGTTTTCCATTTTATCCGAACCCTAAGAAATATATATTATACTATACTGTTCTTATTGAAATGTGCCGAATGCCGAATGCCGACTTCCACAATTGCATTCAAGATTCTAATAATATAGGTAATAGAAAATTCACTCAATATAAAAAATTAAAAGACCCAAATATAAAGAGTAATGTAGTATGGTATATATAGTATATATAAATAATATATTATCTTATATGATATATATAATACTTATAAATCACACTTGTTATATTATTTATACTATAGTTCTGCAATTTATATTCGCAGACGCTCTTCGGCACTCTTTTGTCCCGAATTATTTATTAGTACGTAATACGTCTATCGTTATTTCTTTATAGAAGAGTAGACTGTTTGTGCAGAAGTCGCTATTATAAGCGGTTTTTTTTTTTTTTTTTTTTTTTTTTTTTTTTTTTTTTTTTTTTTTTTTTTTTTTTTTTTTTTTTTTTTTTTTTTTTTTTTTTTTTTTTTTTTTTTTTTTTTTTTTTTTTTTTTTTTTTTTTTTTTTTTTTTACAGTTTATATGATGAAATAAGAATACGTAAGGCTTTAATATATATTAAGTGTTGTTTATGTAATATATTTATATTATTATGTAATTAATGTAAATATATTATGTAATATTGGAGTATTTACCATGAAGATTGAGATTTACAATTAGTAATTTGTATGTTTAAAATAGATATTTTAAAGTAATTATTATTAGATATTTTAAAATAATTATTAGATATTTTAAAATAATTATTATTAGATATTTTTACTGTTATTTATTTTTTAGTCTTATTGTTTATTATTGCTTTTACTTTTCTTTTCTTTTCTTTTCTTTTCCTTTCTTTTCTTTTCCTTGTATATAGCGTAATTTAAACACCAGCTCCTGTTTTTATGTAAAGCCTGCTAAATATAATAATATTACCCTGCTATGTTTACTGCCATGCCAATGATTTGCCTATTAGGATCAACCCCAGGATCAACCCTGGGATCTACCCTAAGAAATAAGGTACATGGCTATTAAATACATAAATAATTATAAGGTTAAATTGAAAAAGAGTATCAATTTTGGCCTTTGTGTAGTGAATTCTTTAAATATATAAGCATTTTCAAATATGTAAGCGTTTTCAATTGGTTTGTTTTGTATCTTCTAATGATTGTTTATAAAATTGTGTGCATTGAGTAATTTGTTGTTATAAGCATGATGGTTATTATTGTAGAACATACAGTTGGGTATATTTAGATATAATTTGGACTGGGAATTTTTGTATGTTTTTTTATTTGTATGTATAGGATATTGTAAAAGTGTTTATATTGGCATGTGTTTATTTCGCCATAGTTAGCATGTAATTCTATGCAGTTGAATTGTTTACTTTGGAATTAAAAGTAATGTATATTTTTGTATATTTAATAGAAGTAATTATTATGAAATAACATAAATATCCAGAAACTTTTATAGAAATATTCATAAATATTCATAAAATATTCACATGATAATCAATCTTGAGAAAATGAAAAATAGCTATTTTCGCAGTAGAATTTTCAAAAAAAAACGTTTTACAAAGCTAAAATGTTTCAGGTTGTTTATTTTTATTATTATATATTGCTTGACCATATATTTATTGTGCAGTTTTATGTTGCCTAAAAGAGATGTGGATTTGAATAAAGATAGAGAAGAGCAGAACGTAAAGAGTGTCCAAAATGGAATAATTATAAAAAGAGAACAAGACATAAAAAGTATACAAAATGGAATAATTATAAAAAACGAACAAGACATAAAAAGTATACAAAATGGAATAATTATAAAAAACGAACAAGACATAAAAAGTATTAAAAACATACACATTCTAGATAATCATTTGCGATTAACCTCCAGTTGTTTTTTTAAAAATATTAAACATCACATTTTCAATATATTTACGAATATTGATAAAAAATATAATAATGAAATCTCAAAACACGAAATGCAAATTAAAATTAGACAAAATAAATCTCGGAGAAAGAAAATACTGTACAACAAAGACAGTCGGAGAATTTCATTCCCACCAATAAAAATTTATGATTCAAATGGAATGTCTAATTATGATCCGTCTCCCTCAGGTGAAGAAATTTTACTTTTAACTATATATAATAGCTCATTTGACTATGGGATCCCAAATCATGATTATATGTTAATATCAAATAGAGATTCTTATTGTAATTCGCATGGATACTCTTGTGATTTTGTTGATCTAAGTAAAAATAATATTGAAATAAATAAACATATTAGTTTATTTATAAACACAATTCGAAAATCAATATCATCACATCCAAATGCTGAATGGATTTGGGTACTAAGTGATTTAGCTATTATAATGGTTGCAAATAGAAAACTTGCTTTTGATATTTTATCAAATGAAGCATTAGAAAATCATATCATTCCCACAACGTTTATAAGACGTTCTTCGGATTATATTACACACACAACTACATCAAACAAGGTAATTCCAGAGGATGTTGATTATATATTTACACAAGATTTTGCTGGTTTGACAATTGGATCTTTTTTTCTTCGAACAAAAAGTGAAAACACTGAAAAACTTCTTACATTATGGGAAAATTATATAAAATGGGAACATTCAGATATAACTATAAGTTCATTACAAGATACATTAGTTTCATTAATATTAGAAAACAAAAAAATACGTAAACACTTAGGAATTGTACCCCAACGGCAAATAAATTCTTATCCGGCTGGTAGTGTGGATATGAAATATCAGGCTGGTGATTTATTAGTACATCTCGCTGGATGTTGGACTACGAATTCTTGCAAACATTTATGGTCTCAATACTGGCAACAAAAGTCAATACAAGACTGTTGGTATTTAAATTCAGATAAAATGCCAAACAAGAAACGTTGGTCAAATTGTTTAGCTTGGCTTTAGTTATAGATGTATAATTTAATAAATGTTGTTTAGTGTGATGATATAGTGTAGTTGTTTAAGTTATGTAAGTTATTATATAAGTGTTGCTATTGGAAGAATTTTCAGTATAAAAGGATAATTTCTGAAGCAACTTTGAGTTTTCAAGTAATTAAAAAGTTAAATGAAATCTAAAATAATGCGGAAAACAACATGTTACATGTATTTTAGAATGATTTAGCATTATTATTTTTTTTTTTTTTTTTTTTTTTTTGCATTATCCTCAGCATTGCTTATTATGTATAATTGCATGATTGTATATGTAAAAGTATGTTTATTATGTGTAAGTGTATTCTTGTTATACATGCTTGTTATACATGCTTGTTAATGATGAAATTATTTTATTCAATGATAGGAAAAGCCGTGTGAATTTTATATGTGCTAAAGAATTTTACTGATAAATATTTTTATTTGTTTTTCTAACTATTTGTTACGATATGCTAATGTGTAGATTTTTGATTTGCAGATATGTGGAAGTGTATTTTTAGCGTATTTTTTATAATTGTGTATAATTGTTTAGTTGTTATTGTAGTTTATATGTAATATTTTTATTACTGTTGGTAGTTTATTAATGATTATTATTTTATTTGTGTGTAAATTTTTTTCTTCAAATATATACATTTATTATTTTTAGTGGTTAGTATTTCAACACTTTTCTTGTGTATTTGATTACTTGTATTTACATTTATTGTGTTTATTTGTATTTCTTTCATTTATTGTGTTTATTTGTATTTCTTTCATTTATTGTGTTTATTTGTATTTCTTTCATTTATTGTGTTTATTTGTATTTCTTTCATTTACTGTGTTTATTTGTATTTCTTTCATTTATTGTGTTTATTTGTATTTCTTTCATTTATTGTGTTTATTTGTATTTCTTTACATTTATTGTGTGTATGTATAAATTGTCAATTGTTGTTTGTAGTTGACCTTTTTATTTTTATTTTTATTTTTATTTTTATTTTTATTTTTATTTTTATTTTTATTTTTATTTTTATTTTTATTTTTATTTTTATTTTTATTTTTATTTTTATTTTTATTTTTATTTTTATTTTTATTTTTATTTTTATTTTTTTATTTTTATTTTTTTTTTTTTTTTTTTTTTTTTTTTTTTTTTTTTTTTTTTTTTTTTTTTTTTTTTTTTTTTTTTTTTTTTTTTTTTTTTTTTTTTTTTTTTTTTTTTTTTTTTTTTTTTTTTTTTTTTTTTTTTTTTTTTTTTTTTTTTTTTTTTTTTTTTTTTTTTTTTTTTTTTTTTTTTTTTTTTTTTTTATTTTTTTCTTCACCCAATAAACCCTGCAAGTCCTGTAAATCCTGTATCTACATGACCATCAAAGTTAGAAATAAATAGATAATAGATATACAATTAGTATGTAAAAACTAATACAATATACATGGCAACGAATAAAAACATAAAAAGAAACATAAAACCAATTAAAATAAAATAAAAATATCACTCGCTAAAAGCACGAAGACAAAATATAACCTACATAGCAACGAGCCATGGATGAATGAATGAATGGATGGAACATAAAGTAAGAACTATGATTACACTGAGGAATTTAAAAATATGTTACTATTTATTAGGCTTTATCACGGGGATTTCATTGTTAATATTACAGGTTGTCTATAACAGTAATTATAATAATAACAATAATAACAATAATAACAATAATCAATATGGAACAGAAAAAGCAACGTTTATTATGTTGGTAAGAAATTGGGAACTTTCTGATGCCCTTGATAGTATAAGACAAATTGAAGAAAGGTTCAATTACAAGTATAAATATACATGGACATTTTTAAACGATAAAGAATTTTCAGAAGAATTTAAAACATACACAACTTCAATATGTTCTGGGAAAACTCAATATGGTAAAGTACCAAAAGAACACTGGTCATTCCCAAAACATATTGATTTATTAAAAGCACAAGAATGTATTGAAGATATGACTAGACGTGAAGTTATTTATGGGTTTTCAATTTCTTACAGACACATGTGTAGATTTTATTCTGGTTTCTTTTTTAGGCATACTTTATTAAATAATTTTGATTATTACTGGAGAGTTGAACCAAATATTAAATTTTATTGTTCAGTTAATTATGATCCTTTTAAATATATGAGAAAAAATAAGAAAAAATATGGATTTGTAATGTCAATTCCAGAATATATTGAAACTATACCAACTTTATGGAATACTACAAGAAATTTTTTTAATTTACATCCAAATTATATTGCAAAAAACAATGCTTTAAAATTTATAATTGATAACGATAAATTAGAAAATGATTCTGTGTATAATCTTTGTCATTTTTGGAGTAATTTCGAAATTGCTGATTTAAATTTTTTTAGAAGTAAAAAATATTTAGACTATTTTGATTATTTGGACAAAGCAGGTGGTTTCTACTATGAACGATGGGTGTGTTTGTGTTATTTATATTCATTTATTTATATTCATTGCTAACTACCCAGGGAGACGCTCCGGTACACACAATAGGTGCTTCAATTATGTTATCTAAAGATGAAATTCATCATTTTGCTGATTTCGGTTATTATCATCCTCCATGGTGAGTTTATTTAGTGTTTTGTTTATTGATTTTATACTAATGACAAGGGAGCGATGTCCAAGCGATGAGGAATCGCATTATACTGGAAGATGTGTTTGTGATCGATCAAAATCTTTTGATTTTAATTTGTTTAGTTGCATGCCCAGGTGGTATTATTTGGCTGGTAACCAGAAGGGTTCTGAACCGTACACGCCTAGAATATAAAATATAAATATATATGTACAAAAAATATGTACAAAAATATATGTACAAAATACACATGTATTCATATGTATGAATGACAAATGCAAATGTACATGTTCTAAAGTACATATATATTTATACTTCTATATTGCAATTACAAGTACAATTATTATTAAATGTATTTAATATCATATGCACGTAGTGCATATGTATTTTAAATTATTTTTTATTTTTTCACTACATAATACCCATCTCTAATATTCCTACTCAACAACGACGGATCCCATTTTTCTATATTTACCCCCCGATCCTCATCAATAATATCTTCTAGTTTCAATTCAGGTTCAATTTCATCTTCCAGAATACTTAAAGGCTTTACATCATCAGTATTTATTTCTTGAATACGTTCAATAAATGATATTTGACTTTTTAAATCTTTAATATCATTTTCTGCATCTTCTATTGAAGGTTTAGATAATCCAGATAAATTTACTAATTTATAAAAAACTTCATCATTAAAATCTATTGGTTCTTTAAATTTTTCCCCAAGCAAACGTTCACAAACTGACCATTTTGGTTTATTTATCCATTTTTTTATATCATCAATTGATTCTAACTTCTCTAAAATGCCAGAATTTTTGTCATTGTAATTGTTATTGTTACTGTTATTGTCATTATTATTTATATTATTTGCATTTTTATTGTGATTCATTTTAGGTATTCCACTACTAAAATTTCGAATACTTAAACAATTCTTATAATTTATACTATTTATATTTATGTTATTTACTTTAATGTTATTTAAATTTATATATACATATTTTAAATAATTTCCCTGAAACCTTTCGTATATTTTAAATCGTGTCGAATTTCGAATATTTTTATTATTTTGACTTTGTTGATTACTTGTACTATTTCGAATAGTCTTTAAATAAGAGTTTGAAACCATATGATTTTTATACCCCATTTTATACATAACAAATAAACTCTATATACACAAATACAACCAGCAAATAACAATAATCAATGATAACAATAATTACAATAATAAGTAATAATAAACTCAGTTAGTATTAAGGTAAGTTACTTTTTTTATAAATTTCAAGGATTATCTACTAAGTTGGAACAGTAAACTGTTACCATGCAAAGTAAAAGGGTTCAATAGGAAATTATTATGTGATTATGTAATGTTTGTTTGTTTGTTATGTAATAATTAAACGTTTATTTTGTATATTTATATACTGTACCCTACTCGGTCTAATTGTACACTATTTTTATATAAGGATCTATGTATAATTAAATTTTTATTCTACATATAAATTAGTTCTCCTTACAATTAATCATAAGTAGAATGATTTGCTATGTAAAATGAAATGAATAAATTATATTATAATTAAGATCAAAAATATAACAATCCATATAATAATTAAAAGTAAAGTACAAATGAATGAAGTGTAAAGTATCGTATTTATTCTATGAGAGCAAAGTAGAAATTAAAGCAACTAATAGTAAATTATTGAATGCAAAACAATATTGCTTTGAGCATTGATTTCTATTATAAGCAAAGAAAATAATGTATAAAATGTGCAACAGAATATAAGCAAATGTAAGCAGTCTAAACAAAATAAATAACAAAATATATAATAATAAAAAACTTGTCCTCCACCAATGATACCAAAGTAAAATACAAATTAAATATCCAATTCTAAATGTCATAAGCCATATTAACAAAATAACCAATAAAATAAATAATCAAAAAGTAACAATTAATAATAGATAATAAATAAGAAATAATAGATAATAAATAAGAAATAATAGATAATAAATAAGAAATAATAAATAATAAATAAGAAATCAGAAATAATAAATAATAAATAATAAACAATGACAATAACAATACAACAACAATAACAATAACAATAACAATAACAATAACAATAACAAACAATGACAATAAATAGCAAACCAACTGACAACAAACCACATTGAACATCCCATCATGAGTTTTAATCAAAAATCAATTTTCTTCTTCCCACTCCTGAAATAGGAGTGCGAGACCAAGTAGTTTGCTGTTGCGATGGAGAAGGAGTAAATATATTTATATATTCAGAAAAATTAAATCCTGGCTGTCCAGGAGTTCCAGGAGGTGGGGGCATATTGAAAGAAGTATTTTGTATACTTTCTGTTGATTTTGGTAAAGTATTAACATGATCTTTAGTAGATAAGTTATGTGAAACATTTCTCATATTCCCCTCGATTTTCGTATTTGAATCCTTATGAAGTAGTTTATTATTATTTCCAGTAGATGTAATAGGATTCATAGAATCTAATGATTGTTGCATGATTGGAGATGTAAATTTTCCATATTGTTTAGGAGGAGACATTAAAGAATCTCTCGAATTATTAAATAAAGCTGGAGAAGAAGAGGAAGGAAGAGTGGGTGAAGAAAAGTCACCATTTTGAAATAATGGACTTGATTTGATTGATAAAGAATCATTAGAAAATGTTAATTCCAGTGATTTTGGTTTAAATTTTGATGGTTGTGCTGGAGAAGGAGAAGTTGCTAAATACAATAATAAATCTGCTCCTTCTTCTTCTTTTACAGCATTAGAATTTTGAGCATCTTTATTATAAGTTTTATAGGTAGACGGTGGAGTATATAATTGAGAGTGTTGTTGATATTGTTGTTGATGTTGTTGTAGTTGCTGCTGCTGGTGTTGTTGGCGATTATAATTATTAGTAGAATACTGACGTGGAGGCGGTGTTCTTATTCTCATAGGTTGAACATTCGCAGGTGGATGCATAGGTATTCCAGGTATTTGTATTGGATTTTTATGTAATGGGAAAGTCGGTTGATTATGAAAGTTAATTGGCTGAGTATTTGATCTAGGTCTATTAAAAGCAGGTTGTAATGGTGATGAAATAAAAGCGTTATGAATGTGATTATTTTTGTTGTAGTCATCCTTTGATAAAAGACGACTGCAAATAGAATTTTGTTGGAAAGAGGGAGTCAAAGATGGATTTGAAAAAGTAAGGTTATGTTCAATATTTGAATTAATGTTTGAATGTGTTCTTGCAATTGGAGTTAAACTTGCATTGGTATATATACTAGGATTCGGTTTCTTCATTGGAGAAGAGTTAAAAGACAATGGGAGTTTTTTGAAAGTGGGTAAGCTTTCACTTTGTAGCTTTACCCTCTTGGTGTTTGGAACTATAGGTTCATTTTCTTCTATAATTGTATGAATATTTTTATCTTGATTCATTCTTCTTTTGAATGGATATTTACTATTCTTATTAATATCCCTCTTTTTGATATGAGAAAATGAAGTACTATTGCTTATTTTTTTCCAAATTGGCAATTTTAAATCCTCCAAGAACCTGGGCTCAATTGACTCCAGATTTAAATTTTCTAATCCGTGTTTGGTTTTAAATGTAGCCAAGGCCAATCGGTTTTTCAAATTCCGTGTAATCTATTTGTTAGTACAGGTGGTTTGAATAGAAATGAAAAAAATGATTAAAAAATGATTAAAAAATGATTAAAAATGATTAAAAATGATTAAAAAACAATTAAACAATAAAACAATAAAACAATTAAAAACATACTCTTGAAATTTCAGCTCTCTTGAGAACCTTTTCCGCCATTTCCTCATGACATTGCTCAGGCAAACTTGCTAGAGTCATTCTTGCAATGTTAATGTGTTAATGTGTAAATGTATGAATGTATGTTTAAATAAATAAAAACCAGCTTTTGCGTAGATAAATCTAAACGTGAATACAAATATGAAAATCTCAAAGCACAAAAAAAGCAGCTTATAAAAAATTATGAATAATTACTTATAATTGGCCCAATAAGTTTGCTATGCTAATGTATTATATAGGAAAACAAATAAAAGGTCATGCAAACAAAAAAATGAAAAAGAAAAAAAATTTAATTAATATCAAAGCAAATCACGTTGGTAAACCAATTGCTGTCTATAAAACGATCGAATATTTCAAGGCTAGACCTAAAAAAAAGTCTAAAACTGTTTTACTAGTGCAACTATTTATTCTATTTACTGTATATTTACAATTACTACTGAATATTAAAATTATTATAATTACTAAATACAATTACTAAATACAACTCTATCTATGCGTCTCGTTTAATCTATTCTCTTACTCCTGCGAATCTTGTCCCGCCGCTTATTTTTTTTTTTTTTTTTTTGAACCCTTTAATATTCCTATTTGATTGGTATTATTATTAATTTCCTTATTAATATTAATAATAATATGAATAAAAAGCTTCAATAATCTCGCTTTTAGTAAACTAAAAAAATATGGTTAGTGTTGTTATAGTGATACGCGTATTTTATATTAAACAAGAAAGCCTTTGCGATTATGTAAGATATAATAGTTTATTTTTATATCTAGAGCCATATATAGAAAAGAAATAATATATGAAGAATATTAATATACGTAATAGCATTATAATAATATATAATAATATAGTATTATATATTATTATAATAAATAATAATATAATAATAATATATAATATATAATATAATCTAATTGTATATACAATAATAGTATATATACTATATATAATAGACTATAATATATACTGTATATAATAGACTATAATATATAATGTATAATAATATATATAATGTATAGTAATATTAGTAATATATATAATAATAATATAATAATATACTATATAATATAATATATAATAATAATATAATATATAATAATAATATAATAAATAATAAATAATAAATAATGTATAATAAATACTGTATAATAATATATATAATATAATAATAATATAATAAATAATAATATAATAAATAATAATATACTATATAATACTATATAATATAATAAATAATAATATACTATATAATACTATATAATATAATAAATAATAAATAATGTATAATAATATATATAATATAATA
>JAJMCZ010000004.1:0-162868 GCA_030573245.1 Ascobotryozyma americana | reverse complement strand
ATGAAGTGTAAATAGACGTAATAGTACTAATAGTTGGTGGACGTGTATACGTAATAACAACAGTTGTACTAGATCCCACAGAATTAGTTGTACCAACTGTAGTAGGTGGTGGAAGTGGTCCGGATGAAGTGTAAATAGACGTAATAGTACTAATAGTTGGTGGACGTGTATACGTAATAACAACAGTTGTACTAGATCCTACAGAATTAGTAGTAACTGCAGTAGTAGGTGGTGGGAGTGGTCCAGATGAAGTGTAAATAGACGTAATAGTACTAATAGTTGGTGGACGTGTATACGTAATAACTACAGTTGTACTAGATCCTACAGAATTAGTAGTAACTGCAGTAGTAGGTGGTGGAAGTGGTCCACTAGATGTGTAAGTTGATGTCGTAGTACTAATAGTTGGTGGACGTGTAAATGTTATAGCAACAGTTGTACTAGATCCAGCCGAGTTAGTAGTACCAACTGTAGTGGGTGGTGGAAGTGGTCCAGATGAAGTGTAAATAGACGTAATTGTACTAATAGTTGGTGGACGAGTAAATGCTATAACAACAATTGTACTAGATCCTACAGAATTCGTAGTAGCTACAGTAGTGGGCGGCGGGAGTGGCCCACTAGATGTGTAAGTAGATGTAATAGTACTAATTGTTGGTGGACGTGTATATGATATAACTATAGTAGTACTTGAACCGACTGAATTAGTAGTAACTACAGTAGTAGGTGGTGGAAGTGGTCCACTAGATGTGTAAGTTGATGTCGTTATGCTTAAGGTTGGCAAACGTGTAAATGTTATAACAACAGTTGTACTTGATCCGACTGAGTTAGTAGTAACAACAGTAGTAGGTGGTGGAAGTGGCCCACTGGATGTATAAGTAGATGTAGTGGTACTAATAGTTGGTGGACGTGTATACGTAATAACAACAGTTGTACTAGATCCTACAGAATTAGTAGTAACTGCAGTAGTAGGTGGTGGAAGTGGTCCAGATAAAGTGTAAATAGACGTAATAGTACTAATAGTTGGTGGACGAGTAAATGTTATAACAACAGTTGTACTAGATCCTACAGAATTAGTAGTAGCTACAGTAGTGGGCGGCGGGAGTGGCCCACTAGATGTGTAAGTAGATATAATAGTACTAATTGTTGGTGGACGTGTATATGATATAACTATAGTAGTACTTGAACCGACTGAATTAGTAGTAACTACAGTAGTAGGTGGTGGAAGTGGTCCACTAGATGTGTAAGTTGATGTCGTTGTACTAATAGTTGGTGGACGTGTAAATGTTATAGCAACAGTTGTACTAGATCCAGCCGAGTTAGTTGTACCAACTGTAGTAGGTGGTGGAAGTGGTCCGGATGAAGTGTAAATAGACGTAATTGTACTAATAGTTGGTGGACGAGTAAATGCTATAACAACAATTGTACTAGATCCTACAGAATTAGTAGTAGCTACAGTAGTGGGCGGCGGGAGTGGCCCACTAGATGTGTAAGTAGATGTAATAGTACTAATTGTTGGTGGACGTGTATATGATATAACTATAGTAGTACTTGAACCGACTGAATTAGTAGTAACTACAGTAGTAGGTGGTGGAAGTGGTCCACTAGATACGTAAGTAGATGTGCTAGTACTTAATTTGTTAGGAGGAGTAAAAATTTCAACAAAAGTTGTGGTTGATCCAACGGAATCAATAGTAACTATAGTAGTTGGAGGAGGGAGTGGCCCAGAGGATGTCCAAACTATAGTATATGTACTAAGCGGCCCTATTGGAACTACAATTATTGTATTTCCAACAGAATTTGTAGTAGTATACGGAGGTGGAACTGGTCCTGAAGCTGTATATAAAGAAGTAACTGTATTATAAGGAGGAACTGGAATGACAACAACAGAGCAACTGCAAGTTACCGAATCATAATAGGTATATGGCGAAGGAATAGATCCAGTACCTTTAAATGCCGAATATGAAGTTGTAGGAGGATGAACAGTTTTATAAGAAGTTGTAGTTGTTGTATATGTAGTAGGATAAGTAATCACTTCAAAACTAGTAATAGTAACACCTTCAACCACAGTTTCATAAGAAGTTGTGATGGATTCTTCGCCGGTTACAGTAATAGTTTTTATCATTTCTGTAGTGACGCATAAATCGCAATTATCTGAATCATCGTCTGATTGAGAACCAGTAGCCTGAGCATTGTCATAATATATCGTAGTTTTAGACATAAATGTACGTATAATTGGTATACAAGTGGTTGAGTCATACTTTGCTCCATTTATATCTGTCGCTGTAATAGTTTGTGTTGTACTTGTGGTAATGGTAACCTCACAATCTGAAACATAATATTTATTATTAGATGCATCATTTGAACCTGAAGAACCTGATCCAGCAGTTTCCTTAGCAGTTACAACTTTTGGCTGTACTGAATAGCCTACGATAACAGAATCTGAATCAGAATCTGATCCAGATGAACCATAAATAGTTTCAGTAACATATTGGATAGCATTTGAATTACCATCAACTACAGAGTCTTTACCGCCAGATGGATTCCAAACATATGTATTAATATTTCCGTTTGAATCAGTAGAGTAAATAGTTGTGGGTGAAGGATAACCATAGTGTAAAGTAGTTGGGAATTGGTTTACAGTTATAGTTGCAGGAACATTTGAAACATGTGTAGTACCTACTTGATTATTTGAAGTTGTGGTATAATCACCAGTAGAATAAACAACAGAAAGATACGCTACCTGGGCTACGGATGTTGCAGAATAAGAATTGCATAGTTTAGTAACGGTGTATATTTCATTACTTGTACTTGTAATTGTGGTAGTATGTGTAATAGTAGAGGTACACTCAGAAATTTGATCGCGCTCAAAAACAGTATTAAATATACCCGCGTATACCCTAGATAATAAAAGGGGATATACGAAAAAAGGTACCCTCATTTTAATTATGATGTACTAATCAATGTTAAATTGTATTCTAACTCCAAAATAATATTATTATTTAAATTTTATAATAATTATAGAAGTTTAAAGGAGTGAGAAAATTTATCTATATTCATTTGCGAGTGAAAAAATCACATTCTTATATAACAAATATCTTTATTAACAGCATATTATAGGACAAATAAATGCCACGAATGTTAAATTTTCGCTACTAGATAATAAGTTTGTTTTATTCTAGGGAACTGATATTTCCACCCGACATGTTTACACGCTTCTGCATATGCAAGGATTTACGTAATCGAGAAAGAAGATCGCTTGACAAATAAGGTAATTGTATAGAAAAAGATAATTGCGTAAAAATAGTTCTAATATTTATGGGTAATGATATTGCCCCCCCCATCTTTACTAGCTTGCCACCCCGCATATGAGCGCCGCTCAGTCATTTTCCATTTACGGACTGATTTCACGTATTAGGCTCGCTTGTACGCATTCGGATTTATATTAGTAATTATTTATTAAATTCACAAGTAAGATCATAAATAAATTCTATTTTTGTAGCCTGTTGCCTATTTAGTATGTATATTTGTAATCTGGTTGTTATGAACATATTTTTAGTAATATAATTGATTTTATATTTCAAGTCAAATAAAAATAAAAGGTAATACCCAATAACACCCGAATTTAGGAAGATTTTTTTTATAGAAACTATCGAGTTTCTCCCATATTTTCACATACAAACAATTTTAATTTATAATTCACCTAAGCTGTTCAATTTTATTAATTATTGCGCGCTAAGAAATTTTATAGTATTTTTAAATTTTATATACAATATATCTAATTTTATTAAATTATATATATACTGTACAAAAAAGCAATTTTAATTATTTCGAACAATAGATAATTCTAATACTGTTAATACTCTCATTAATTCCTTAACTTTTGTCCCTGACATGGTTAACACTTCTAATACTCCCACTAATTCCTTGACTTTTGTTCCTTATACTGTTTCTAATACTGTTCCTAATACTATTCCTTATACTGTTCATAATGCTGTTCATAATACTGTTTTTACAACGAATCCTAATGTTGTTTTTACTTTTAATTCAAATACAATATATTATGTAAATGTAACTTCAGATGATCATATAAATAATAATATAAATTATTTTATTCCTCAAACATGGTTCAGTTAGACTGTAGTATGTATTTCAATACAATAAATGACATAAAAGAATAGATAGATGAATGGAATAGGAAATACAAAGAACAAATAGTAGTTTACAAAACAGATATAAATAAAATAAGATACAAGTGTATTCTTGGAGGAAAATACAGGAACCGTACCGGTTTAGACCCTGCCTTTCATATTAGAAAAACAAGTACACGATTAATCGATTGTCCATTTAGAAGTACAGTTAAGTCATTTCAATAAAGATGGTCTGTTTTCATGTTAGATCCTAGACACAACCATCCTCTTTTTCCTGATACACAAAAAAATTTAAGTTCTGAGGAAAGAAAGATTATTTATTATTTAACTACGTCTGGCTCCAAGCCAAGAAGAATTACAGCTGCTCTACGAGACCAATTTCCAGATACACATATATCTTCGAGAGTGATCTATAACTACAGAAATAAAATGTACAAAGAAAAATTAAATGGTAAAACAGAGATTCAATATTTATATGATAAACTACGAACAAGTACCACTTGGAAAGCAAAATTTAAAATTAATTCAGAAAACGAAATAGAAAATTTATATATAAGAAACAATGAAAGCAAAAAAGTTTTATAAAGTACTTCTAGAAGATTGTACTTATAAAACAAATTAATTTGATTTATCTCCTTTTGTCATTATTGGTATATCTTGTACCGGTAGAAGTTTCATTGTGTGCATGTGTTTTTTGAAATCTGAAGTTCAATCCAATTATAGCTGGGCATTGGGATATCTCCGTGAAGATCTCCAAAATGCGGAGCCAAGATTATTTGTCACGGATAAAGAATCTGCGTTTGTTAATTCAATTTCTGAAACATTTCCAAATACTAAGCATTTATTATGCGTTTGGCATTTAAATAAAAGTATTTTAGCTAAATGTAAGCCAATACTAAAAGAACATTGGAATAAATTTAACAGTGACTTTCAAACCTTGATTTATGCTAGAACACATGAGTTATTTCAACAAAATTGGGATTCATTAAAACATAAATGGCATAATGAGTATAATGTACTAGAATATTTGCAAATTAATTGGTTAATAATAAAAGAAAAATGGGCATATCCCTGGACTTTTATTTATGCCATTACGGTTGCACCTCAACATCTAGGGTTGAGGGTACTCATGTCTCGATTAAAAAATTAATTGAAGTGTCTACTTTAAATTTATCAAATGCATTTGCACAACTGAATAGTATGGTGAATAATCAACTAGCAGAAGATAAATTACTAATTGATAAACAAAAATTAATTAAGCCGCATCAATTACAGATATCTTTTTTACAATTAATTAACAATAGGGTTTGGACTTTGTCGTGTCTATGGTAAGTTTTTTTTATTGCTCAAGCACTAAAATGTGTATTTACGTGTAAATATTATTTACTAACTACGAATTTATTTAGATTTTTGATGAATACAAAAAAATCACAAATTACTCTAATTTAACAACTAGAGATTGCTTTTGTGATGCAAAAATGTATGGTCCCCCATGCCGACATTTTTTAAAGAAGTTCCTGGAAGCTCATCCAAATGGCAAGCTACCAATTACAGTTGTAGATAAACAGTGGTGGCTTAATCTTGAGTCAGTTTTTGATGAATCTACAGCTTCAGATAATTACTCTTTTGAAGCGGAGATGCTTCAGCTGATTGAAAAATATCCCTCTTTACATCCATCGCAACAAGAGTTCTTTAGAAAAGTGGTTAAGGGATTTTGGAGGTAACATACCTATAATTCAGCAACCAGAATTAATTAGGTCACGTGGTAGACCTTCTTCTTCTACTCGACGGATAGCTACCAACAGAAAGAGTTGAGCAGTTGCTAAGGCAAATTAGATGTAGTGCATATGGACACTTTGGGTATAACCGTGCCGGATGTTCGAGAAATCAAGCATGAATATTTTCGTAGTAACATATTTATAAATATACATACTAAATAGGCAATAGACTACAAAAATAGAATTTATTTATAATTTTACTTGTAAATTTATTAATTTATTACTAATATAGTTTCGAATGCGTACAAATAGTCTTAATACGTAAAATCAGTCCATAACTGAAGCTGCCTAAGCAGCGCGCTCATATGCGGGGTGGCAATATTGCTACCCAATTACTATATACGATAAGTTATCTTTGTTTTAAATTATGTAAACCCTTGCCATAAGTGGAAGGGTAGTAAAACGTAGGGTGGAATTATCAATTCCCTTTATTTTATCATCATAACACTAACTTGTTTATTTTGTGCAAACTAACTAACAGCACTCTAATGTGAATTTCTTAAAACAGGAAACGAGCTGCAAATTGTAAAGTAAAAAGACATTAAATGAAATTAAAAAAGCATTTAAATGATTGCTGTCAGTGTTTTTATTGTGAGCTGACGTTATTGGCACTAAAATTTATTTTAAAAAAAAGCTGTACAGTTGTTATTTGATAAATAAAAAACAAAAAATTACTTAAAAATAATTTTAGCTCAAAAGATAGGTCTTACTATTGTCTGTCCAGGTTTTTACTAGTGCCAGTCTAATATATCTGCAATTATGTAAGATGATTATATAAGCAACTCAGTATTTTAGCAACCTAAAATTACATAAAAATAATTTTAGCTCAAAAGCTTGCCTTAAAGAATACATCTCGATACCAATAATATTTTAATCCTTGAGTTGTGTGCAAAAGATACATGTGTGTTTACTGTATATTTTTAGCTATATAATATTTTTGAATCATTTTGAATAATGCTTATGGTAATTTTTCTAAAGCATACAATTATTTGCGATATAGATTTAAACGTTTGCCAAATGTGTAAAATTATTTTTATCATTCTTTTAAAAATAAATATTCAACTAGTTACTTTTTTTCACTGCCTTCCAAAAATTATAGTATAGCACTTCGCCGATTTTAAAATTTTGTAGAGAATAAATATGATTTTTTTTTTCTAGAATAATTGTTTAAATTTAAGCGCGCGATACCTTGGCATGATTTTTTAGGACAGCTGAGTTTAAATTTTTTAATTTAAACATATAAATGCAAAACGTTTTATATAGTAGGATTGCGATCCAACCCCTTTTAGAAGGGTAACTGCGCACAAGGTATTTCTTACACTGGAATATGTAGCCGAATTAGTGATTATATTGTTTTTTTTTAGAAATTGTTTAAATTAGAATAAATTCAAAAATACTGTACACCTTTATAAGTGCGCACGCCTACTCTCAGTGGAAAGGTTCACTGTGCGCATACAGAGGGACGTGCATTTTACTTAAGCACCACAATATCACTGATAAGTTGATGTCGGGATAATGTGTTTTTATTGCTGCTTCATCCTTAGTATAAAACCAATAATAATCAAAAGGAATCGTAGACAAGATAGTAATTTGGATAGTCCCTTTTATACTCTTGTACATCCACCAATACTTTGCTAATTAGAATACTTATATCTTTTGTCAAGTAAAAGGCTATAGATAAAGCACATCAAGCAAGAATTTTTCAAATAAGTAAATAGCTAGTAAGTAACTTAGTTTAGATTTTTATGAAGTATGTCAACTTTCACATTTACACTATTTTTCATTACCAATATATTTGTTTTTATTAAAAAGAGATTACTTTTTGAATAACTTTATTAAATACAAACTGAAAGTGTAGCCTAATTTTGCTTTTCCTTATATTTTTTGAGGTACCAGTTCGACACAAAATGTTCCAAAGTTGCTATATTGATTGAGAATTATTATGTAATTGATTGTTAATATGAGTTGCGGGGGGGTTTTGACGCGTCTTTTACTTTGCTTTTATTTTTTATTTTTTTTGTCAATATTTCTAAATTTTAAAGTATATAAATTTTGAAAAAAGAAACTTTTGCATGAGAAATTTTTGAGTTATTTTTTAAGGAAACTATGTGAGTATTTTGTGGTTGTTTTTCTATATATGTGTATAGATATTTATTAAAGGTTGCTAACTTTTTTCATAATTTTATAGGTTTTCAGGAATATTTTTGAATATTGACTAATTTATTTTTAAATAAGTTTTTAATTCTAATATAAACTTTCTGTATTTTATTGAATATCATGGTTTTATATGGTTTATATAATAAAACTATTTTATTAGGTTATATTTACTGCATTTAATATTTAATGGTTACAATAGAAAAGCAGATATGGCAGATTTATTGGAAGTTTGGAAAACTGTGCTATATTCAAATATATAATTAATGAATTTTACAATTGAATGCTTGACTTTTATATATTATGACTTATTTTTTTAAGAGAATCTTTTGTCAGCCTGATATTCTTACCTGCTCCACATTCCTGCAATGATCCTAAATTATATTACAATATAATCTGATTTAAAGAAGCATATCTATACAATAATGGAATTTATAAATAAATTAATTAAATTTTTTTATGGCCTTGTAATTCAATGTTGTATTCTTTAATTCTTTTAGTATAGAGCTTAATGGTGTGTATGGCTTGAGTATAAATGGTTGTTTTTACTTAATCATTATGCATGTCAATTCTAGGTAAAAGTTAACCAAGATTTACAAAGGATCAAATGTAATATCTTTCTACTTTTTTTCTATAATGATATTCAATTTTTTTACCATACATTATGTATAATTAATAATTTTAATACAGTTTTATATGACTTATTTATAATTATTAGTAAACGTAGAAATTAATCGTAAAATAAAATACAAAACTTAAATCATTAATACATTAAAATTTTACTTTTCTATGGAAGCTGTTAAATAAATAATAAGAACTCCTAGATGGATTTTTATTTAGTTGTATATTTGCTTATCTACTTGTAACTTTTCCTAAAAATCAAAATATACCATTTGTATTTCAAGGAAATGAGAAGGGGGTTTATTATTTAATTATTTTAAATTGAAATAAGATAAATTTTTATAATACTATCCAAAAAAAAAGAAAAAAAAGTTGTAAATAAATTCAGCATTATAATTCTACATTCTATCTTATTATATCACTATTCTTATAGATTAATATTATACATAATAAAATAATAGCCACTCTAATAAACAAACAGTATATAAAGAAAGCTGAGTGTATGAAAAATTAAAACAAGATACCTTTAAAATGTAATAATAGTATTCATATATAAAAGTTGGCTTGAACTACATAAATCAATAGTTTTTTTTTATCTTTATAAAAATATCTTATTGAGTATATAAATTAAATGATACCGAAATATGACTACTTAACTAATTATATATGAGGTTTGTTTTTTTAGGCAACAATTTCGTTATATTATTAATAAAAAATCATAGCATGAATACTGCACTAGCAAATACAAATAATAAAACAATTTACCAAAAAGAAGAAAAAGCATAAGTACCAATAGTACTTATTAATGGACTACACTTACATAGAAAAAAAAAGAATGAATATGAAGAAATAGAAAGAGAAAAGATACTTAGTAATACGATTCCTCTCGACAACGGTCCTTTTGTACCGTCTAAAAAAGTAGAGCTGGGTAACGACTCGACTAAATCCGAGTTGCTAAATTTTAGTCGACTAGCAACCGACTCGGCTCGACTCGACTCGACTCCAACTCGACTAAAGTTTACAGAATTTGTCATAGCAACCAAACATAATTACCATTGATGATACACAAATTACTTCTAGCAACCCTTGTTATTATCTATTTATTTAGTGTATTTATCATTATATATTAAACTATTATCTATTATATTTGTTAACGTACTTTATATACTTCATTTATTAATAAACTCTAATTTCAAATGTAATTATCTTAATTTAATGAAATTATATCCCAATAGAAAACTTAATATACTATCATGTAAATACACAAAAGTTAATACAACAAAGTTTAACTATTTTTACTTTTATTTTTTTAAATTTTAAAAACCCCAACTAGTAATCTGTGTTCTTTAATTTTATTTTATTTTTACATGGGAAACTATTAAAATAGAGATCCACTAATTGGAAAACATCTAGATATTAATAAAATTTTTTGTAGAAATAGTAGGGTTTTTTGAAGAGTAATTTTCCAATTTAGTTAGTATATTTTGGTTTGTATATATAAATATATTAACATTTACTATATAAAAAAAATTAAATAAGATTAATTCTAAAGCTAAAATAAATAATTAATAAATTATATTTTTTATTATATACTTTATATATACTAAAATTTCAGTAAAAATCTTTTTTATTTTTCAATATGTCAAATAATGAAACTTAATATGATGATGACGAAATTGAAAACATTACTTCTTCTCTCCAGCACTCTATTACGTATGAAACACCTTCAGCGAGCAGAAGATCTTTATCTTCTCAAAATGTAAATAAAGAATTGTCAGATAATAAAATTGAAATAAATTCCCAACTATCATCATTTTCGGATTCCTCTAATGCAATAGATACCACCGAATCCACGATAATTAAAGAAAAAATACTTCTAAATGTAAAAGGTTTTTTAAAATTTTTGAAGAAAATAAGCGTGAATGTATGTTGTGCTTTAAACATTTTAGTATGGGTACTTCAACTACTCTATTGAAACGTCATTTAGATACTGAACACTCATCTTGGCAAATAATCTGAGATCTAATATTTATACAACAGTTTCAGCACCAGTTTTAACTTCATCCCAGCAAGAAATGTTCAGAAATATTATCATTAATTGGCTTGTTAAATTGGTTAAGCCTTGGTCCACTATAGAAGATTAGGGGCTTATTGAAGCTATGACATACTTAAATTCTTCAGGAGATATCCCAAGCAGAAGAACAGTTACAAATTATATTAAAAACTATTTCTTAAAAAAAAAAAAAAATTATTGAAAAATATTTTAATTAATCTAAACTCTGAAATTGCCCTTACAATTGATTTATGAACCAGCCGCAAGAACACCCATTTACTGGCGTAACAGCTCATTGGATCTCAGAGAAGTGGGAATGTAAGACAGCTAATTTAGATGTTAAAATGCTTCTACATCCCCATACTGCAGAAAACTCATACAACGCTATACAAAAAATAATTTTGGAATATGGTATTCAAAGCAAAGTCATTTCAATTACGACCGACTCAGCAGCAAATATTATAGGTGCAATTTAGTTAAAAATGAAATTAAAAATTCTGGAATGACTCCTCCTATTCATATACGATGTATTGCACATCTACTACATTTAGTAGTTACTAGAGGTTTAGAAAATATGTCAGAATGTATATTAAAAATTAGGAATCTTTTAAAAAGCTGCTTTGCATCAAGTAAATTCTTACAAAACTATAAAGCTTTATTTCCTGCAGGTACTAAACCTATTTTAATTCCAGCTGATATCCCTCATAGATGGAACATTACCACTTCTATTCATTCGGCATATTTAAGCTTACCAGAAAATATCAAAGAGTCGATGAAAAATACACGAACTTTTTTGAATTTTATTTAGATGAAAAAGAAACTAGTTCTGTTCGTGAAGTACTCAATATTTTGTTGCCTTTTAAAGATGTTACGAAAATGATTTCTGGTGACAGATATTTAACAATTGGATATGGACTATTTAGTATTGATGTTATCTACTTGACATTGATGAAGATGTCGGAAAAAGATAAGCTCGAAGAATATTTTTTAGATGCAGCATCTGATATGGTTAGTCAATTCACTAAATACATTAAGGAAATGACTCTGGTAGAGGCATGTGCTGCTGCTGCACTGGTTCCCAGAATAAAATTATCACACCTACCCAGTTTTATCAACCAAGAAAAAGTTAAAAAGTTTTTAATAGATTACTATAAAAAAATAAAATCTACTGCGATAAATTCAGACATCGCTTTCGCTTCTTCTACTGTTGTTTCTCGTGTATTCAAGCGTAAGTTTGAACTTATGAATCAATTTTCTTTAGATATAAATATATTGGGCAAAAATAATGACGAAACAGCTACATCGACTACACCAGCCAACTCACTATTTTCCCCAGATAAACCAGTGGAAATTACTATGTATTTTGTTAAAAGTGATGCCAGTTCAGAAAGCAACGTTTTAGAATGGTGGAAAGGAAAGGCCTCTTCTTTTCCTATTTTGTCTAAATTGGCGTTATCAATGCTAGCGATGCAGTCTACAAGTGTATCTACTGAAAGGCCATTTTTTGATGCTGGGGCTCTTATATCAGCACGAGGATCATTACACAAAGATGATACTGTGAGATCAATATTGTGCACTCGTTCTTGGCTTAAATTAGAAGAATTGTCAAGTGAATAATAAAATTTTTAGTTTTTATTTTTATTTAAATATTTAATTTTATTTGTTTTAATTCTTAGTTTTGTATTGCTTAGATATTATGTACTTTTAAAAAATAAATAATTTAGTTGCTAAGTTATTTCTATCGAGTCGATTGGAGTCGAGTCGTTCGTTACCCAGCTCTAGATATAGTTATTACACCCATTTATAAATCATGCGTTAATACAAAAACAGAAACAACAAAAATTTTTTTTTTTTACTCATATGAATAATTTAATCACCATATACATTAATACAAAAGATTAAATTTAGAACTTTGATTCATATATACGATATTTCAGTCCTGTATTATTTTTCAGTGATAAACAACTGGACTCTACATTTTTTATATGTTTCACACGCATCATAAAATTACATAATATATTAATAAATATATAGCCGATATTGATAATTTGTATAAGATGAAAAAGTATTTATTGACTTACAATTTATTTTAAATTTTAATTATTTATACAGATATTGATATTAAATAAAAAATTATTTAAATGATATATTATATATTTAATTACATTATGATTTCTGCATCGCTAAAAAGCCTACCTACAAAGAATCGATATGTTCATCCAACATTTAAAACCTTAGCAGATAATTCATTATTAGTTAATGATATTATTTATGGAGAAGTTTTAGTATCAGAACCATTATTAGAGGAATTAATAAATTGTAAAGCAATGAAAAAGCTAAATTTTATATTACAACATGGCATTACAGCCTATTTAGGAATAGGAATTCCAGTCAAAAGACTTGAACATTCTATTGGTGCGATGCTGTTAATTAAATGTATTGGTGGGAGTTTAGAATAACAGTAGCTGCTTTTTTACATGATAAATCTAATACTACTATGTCTCATGTTGTTGATTATGCTTTTGATGATGAGAAAGGAAGCTTTCACGAGGCGCATAAAAAATAATATTTAGAATTATATTCTGATGTACCTGAAATATTAATAAAATATAGGTTTGACTGGCAACATATTACTGAAGAATCCAACTTTCCTTTATTAAAACAAGATTCTCCTAAACTTTGTGCTGATAGGTTGGATTATATCTACGCGATACAATAGTTTATGGATCACTTACTCCTATTCAACCTCACAAAATTGTAGATGATATTGTTTCCTTTTCAAATTCTTCGCACCCAAAGAGGATAATAGCTGTAAAATCCGTCCAAAGCGCGAAGTTATTTGGAAAAGCAAGCAGGAATACTGATACTGTTCTATACTCAGATCCAAGATATGCTGTCCATTATTTACTTACTTAAATTCAAGCTTTCAGAGAAGTCAAGATGTTCTATGTGACGGTATAAACATTGGAATGTACTGTCATATTTATGCTAATTCTTTAATAGTAGTTAATTTATATGTTTCTCAAAAGTATTTAGAAAGAAAGCTTCCCCTCATTTTTATTCCAGATTAATTCTTCAGATTGCTGTTTTTGTTATTATCCACACATATTACTAATATTTACCAAGTCTAACTTTTCTTAATTACGTATTTATTAACATATATACTCAAGAATATTTGGTACTTAGGGCTTTTTTAATATAAGTATAGCATGCAATACCCATTTATGCTTAAATTGGGAAAATCAAAAATATTTTTATTTTAATTACGGGTTGACAGAGATAAAATTTTGTCTCTTCTTTTAGTCGAATTAGGTTTCGGAATATGAACGAGTTTTGACGGCTTAAACTGAAAACTGTGGATCAATCAAATTCACAACTCCTATGCTTTACGCTCTTGGTTTCCTAATTAGTGCCAGCTATTAGACTCTTTATTCACTTTATTGAGTCTATAATTATTGTGCTTTGAACAGAATTCGTAATGGTATATAGAGGGGAGAGCATTGCATTAGCTGAATATAAAAATTTATTATATCATAAGGACGAACTGGAATGGCAATAACAGTGCAAATGCAGGTCACGAAATTATAATAGGTATATGGCAAAAAAGTAAAACTTCTATCGGTAAATCTCGAATCTGTAGTTGTAAGAGGGGAATGATTTTATAAGAAGTTATAGTTGTTGTATTTTTTACAGGATATGTGATCACTTAAAATTTAATAATCGTTACATCTACAGAAGTAGGTTTATATAAAGTTGTAACATATTTTTCACCAGTTATAGTAATGGTCTTCAATATATCTATAGTAATACAGGAATATGATTCATCCGAATGGTCCTTTAATTGGGAGTAAGTAGTCTTTGCATTATTATAGTAAATGGTAGTTTTGAAGTAAATGCACGTACAAATGGAACACAAGTAGTATAGTCATATGCCGCTTCATGTTCGGTCCCTTAATTGTCTGTATATTATAGACAGTATTGTTGTATCTTAGAAAAAGAGTTCATATAAACACTATATACGTGAATATTGTTAGTTGGCTTCCATGTTATAATATTTTTCTTTCTTTAATAGAAGAAAAGTTTACTTATGGAAAAATTTTTTTTTGCATCTTTTTTTCCAGCTCTACATTGATTCAATTACGCACAAAATGATTTTCCGCACTATAGATGAACGTAACTTTATGAAAAAATTAATTTAAAATGCGTTGGGCGAATCTGTCTTTTTATATCGTTTGATGGTTGTATTTTTGATGATTGAGAAACAAGTTTTATTGCAAATTTTGTATTGCATGGTGTTGTATTGTAATATAGGTAGAAAATTTTTTTACGACTGATCTCTTTTGCTTATGAACTAATGAATTTTATTGCCTGTCACAGTTAGGAAATCAATTAAAGATATAGCTATCTTTTCTAACGGTATTAGCTTAATGAACAATTTTACGTACCGAAATAGACTGGAGCACAAATAGATGATGATACCAAGTATATTTCATTTAAGATGGTTTCTTCGCAAACTTTTTATGATAAAATATAACCAGTTTTTAAATAAAAGGCCTAAATATATGTATAGTAGTTTTGTACATATTTGAGTACTATTTCTAAAATAAATATTACATTGGTCGAAATTTTTTCTTTTATAAATGCTCCTTTAATTTAGCATCATTTTTTTTTTATTCTTGAAAGCATGTATTTAAAGTTATTTCTAAAATACTATTCCAAATCAAATCTTCGTGCCCTATTGTTTTCGCAAACTATAAATAACCAGTTGATATTTGTATTCCATATCAGTCGCAATCATTTTGGAAATTATTGATTCTTTTGATTTTAAGGGACTACAGGAAAAAAAAAAGTAAATTATAATGTTTCACTAGTATCTTTCTATTTTTGTAGAAAATATTGCAGAATAAATTAAAAACGAGGGGATGGGCTAAACATGAGAAATTTCAAAGAAAAAAATTTTATTTCAAAAATGGAGTGATAAGTAAAAATAGTATGGAACTTTTATATAAATTATAATAATTACTTTTTCTATGAAAGTATCTCTATTGCAATTAGAAACAAAACTGAAGGTTTAATTTAAGTTTAAAAGCCCATAGTATAAAAACTAATGATTTCTAATCACAAATAGAGAACTTATACTATTAGACTTGCAGTATATAATAATAAATATACATGTACTTTGTTTATGTTTTAATTTAAGTTTTTAATATAAAATAAACTCATACTAAAATGTTTTGTAATATTTACTGTATTTTGTATGTATGTTTAATTAAATGTATTCATAAGAACTTTTTAATTGCAATATTTTATTATATTTTTTCCTTTTTAGATATTTCTATAACTTGTCATCAGTTGAATGATATGATTTCATTTTTTAATCTTAGCTTTTTTTTATGTACAGTTCATTATATTATTTAGAATATTTTCTTCTTAGTTTTATTATATTGTTTATTATTTCTTTATTACTTGTTATTTCTATGTTTACTGTTTATCTTCATTTATTTATTTATTCATTTATTTATTTATGTAGTTGTGATTCGTACATAATAATGATCTTCTATAAACAAATTACAAATTTAAAACTTAATAAAGGTTAAGTAAACTGGAGTAACTGATAAAGCACCCATTAATGGAATCCGTATATTTAATAATAAGCCGCTTGCATTCCGAGATAAATGATAAATGAAATAATATAAAAAAAAAAAAAAAAAAAAAAAAAAAAAAAAAAAAAAAAAAAAAAAAAAAAAAAAAAAAAAATACAAAAACAACCCTTATTATTTATTGGTGTGATTTACGCCTGTGGCAATATTTATTATATCATTCCCATTAATCATTCCTGTAGTTGCTATAATAAATCTTTTTTGATCTAATAACCTCATTTAGTAAATAATTAAACAAAACAATTTAATTCAAAATTTAATTTGTATAAATTAAACAAATAAACAAACAAACAAACAAACCTTTAAACTTTTCAGCCAAACATCTAATTACTGAAACTTCTGCATATGTTATTCCTCCTAAAAAAAATAAAACGGTTGTTTTAATATCGTTTTGTCCAGATAATATTACTATATTATAAATTAAAAATTGTTAAAATTTTACGGGAAAATAAAAAAATAAAAAAAACTCACGTTTTGCTCGCAATGCTTTTGTTTTCCCCTTATAACTTTCTTCAAACACTGGACCGTGAATATTCTTAACTACTTCTTCAGCTCCATCCCAATTACCTGCTCCTGTGCTATTCACTTTACCCAAAACTGATTTATCAATAACACACTGTATAAGTCGTACACTTAAAGGAACATACCCTGAGTAAACATAAGAAATATCCTTTTTATTGGGTGACTTTGATTGATCTACAACAAGTTTCAAAATACGCTTTAAAGGTAAATATGAAAAAGATAATAAAGGAATTCTAGATTTGGAATGAATAAGACCCATACTAATTAACAAGTTAAATGTTAATAAATGGTGGTATCCATATGACTCGCAAATGAGCTTTTTAAAAGACGCAAGATCTTTTTCCTTTAGCCCTCCATTAAGCATACTTTCTAAGCATAATAATCTAATTGTCATTTGAAATGAACCTGAATTATAAATAAGTTCTTCTACTTTTTGATGAATTGTATACATGTCAAGACCTCCGCCCGCTAAATTTTGTTGAACTTCCAAACTCAGATTAAAAAAGTCACTTTGAGTTTTAAACATTATATCTTCTGCGATATTAGTATATAAACGAAGGCTTTGATGCTCGGATTCAAGCATTGGTAGTTTACTTACAAATTCTTTAATTTGAGGAACTGTTTGTGCTTCATGTCTCTTGTTATAATCATTATTTAGTTTATGAGCAGTGGTATTTAAATGAGCTCCCACATCCATAAAATTTAAATCTTTAATCTCGTTATGAATTTTATCTTTAGGGTCTATAAACACTTTTTTTAAAGAATCACCTTTTAAAACTTCATAATGAGATGCGGTAGATAAACTTTGTGACTGTGGAGTACTAGATCTAATTAGTTTATTGGGTAGTTCAATATATCCTCCTTTTATTCCATAGTATTCGTCTATTAAGCCATCATATGTGAGTTGAGTCATTAAAGGAGTAATGAAATCCTCCTGTCTTTCAATAATTATTAATTGCTCAAATATATTACTAAGTCCTTTTTGACGTTCTATTGGATCAATTGAAATCTCATATTCATTACGCTTGCGAGTCATCAAATCCGAAACAGCCTTTGCATTAAAACCTACACCTAATATTTTTGGGAATATTCCATATTTAACCTGTAATTTATGAAGAGCTAACGCGGAATAATAAATTGTCGAAGAAAATTTATTGTTATATAAATCTTGAAATCCAGCATTTTCAAGTTCCAAACTTATAAGGTCTGTATCAAGTGGAACAAAGGAAATGGATACATTAGATATATTGATATCTCCTTTGACACCTTCTTCTTCAAATATTGAAGTAACAGTAAATGAACTTTCGGGAGTGAGTACGACGTTAAAGTCAAAATCTTTTCCAGAAGATGATAGTTGCCTGACATGACCTAGAATTGAGAATAAAAGTGTTAATAAATAATTTACAGCAGAATAATAGCAAGAGTAATGATAACAATAATGACAAAAATAAAATTATAGTAGAAACAGGAACTGTATAGAATTCTCCTAATCAATACTTAAGCTTATAAAAATATAGAGCACTCACTCGCTATAAGTCTTGCTATTGGTATAGAGCTTCTTACTAAATATATAATCGTGTTCTTTAGTAAATCTATATCAGGATTATCATCCAAATAATAAATTTTATCAATTCCTTGATCCTTGAAATAAGTAACTAATCAGTAAAAAAAAAAAACTCTTTCCAAATTAATACAATATCAAAAATTGATCACACTAAATATATTATTTAAATTTTATTAAAATAAGTTCTTACATGTAACTCAGAAAATTTCAAAATTCGGTTTAATATTGGAGTTAATGATCTGTCAAGAATTAAACTTTTTTTCCCACGACCCTTAAAGAAAGTTAGAAATAATCTTGAAATAAAATAAAATAAAACAAAAAAATCTTAGTTACAATTGTTAACGCCTCTAAAATATCATTCTTAGCTTCTATAGCAAAATCATTTATATCTAATTCAAAGACTTGTGGTTTCATCATTTAAATAGTTTGCAATTTCCTGAAAGAATCAATTTAAATTAATTGAAATTTCATAAAATAAAAATACAATTCTAATTTATCAAATAATTATTTAATAACTATATAACAAAATTTAAAATAAATTATATTTATATTATAAAGTTATTACGGATAATTGTCCTGGTTACTGTAGTTTGTATTTTATATTATTATTCTTATCTGATCTGATTATCATAAGGTGTAAGTCCAAATTATAGTATATGGCAACCAAAGTCCAAAACTCTGGACGCTAACAAATTGGACTTGCACTCTCTGTAAGCACCAAGAATTATCACTACTACATATTTTGGGTGTGCGTTAAGTTAAGCACACCTAGGAAAAATTTATGAATTTTTGGTGAAAACATCGTAAAAATAAAGCGAAAATAACACAAAAATAAAATAAGAAATAAAAATAAAAAAAAAAAATAAAAATATGACAGTTGTTATTCACAGGTGTATTTATCAATATTTACGTTCTAGTATACGATGATAGGTAATTACATTATTCTTATTTTTTTAATACCTTTGTGCAAGTAAATGCTTTAACAGGGGGCAATTTTTTATTCTTATTTATTTATTTAAATTTACTACAATGGAACTAGATTTTTTTTTCACAAATTTCTATATTAAAAATGTTAAATAATAGATCTTATAAAAACATTCATTATAATAATTTTTCGTATTATAAATAAAGCTAGAATGGAAAAAATTTCTAATTCAAAGCTTATAAATATCTTGATAAATAGTAATAAAAAAAGTTCAAAAAGTTTGAGAAATAGCAAAGGAAGTATAAAAAAATTCAAGATAATTTATTATAAAAACAAATTAAATTAAGAATTAATATATTTTTTTAAAAATAAATATTTATTTATAGATAATTATCAATAAATGATATACATACAGTAGCATGAATTTTATTAAGCAAAAATTTTTTAAGTTAAACACGAAAAATAAAAATACTTTCTGCGAAAAGAGTAATCTTTAAGTATATAACATGTATATATAGATAAAAGTATAAAGGAAATTCATAAATTATTTGCACATAAATAACATATGGTCTTTAATATTTAACAGAGATTAGAGTTTGCTGTCGAATGGGCAAAGCAATACCAAAAAAATACAATAAAATACTTTAATCTACACGTATTGTATTAAGAATAAAACAAAGCACTAAAATAATATTTTTCTTTTGTTGATTTTTGATTAGATGATGTATTTTTTCTTTAGAATTTCAAATAAACCTACGACAACTCATCTTAAAGCAAACTTAAAAATTCAAAATAATATAAAGCAGTAAAATTCTTCTTTTTTTTTTGCTTTTGTTTGTATAGCTAGAATGTAAAAGATTTAGCTCAATTTAATTATTATTTAATCAATTCTAATTTATCTATTAATAAACCATGATTGATATACATAAAGAGGTTTCTCTTTTTGTATTTGTAGTTAAATACGTGTTAATAAGGTTGGAAATATAAATTCTCTTAATATATGCCACGTAAATATAGTAAAAAATAGTCTTGAACTGGCAATGTTTGCCTTCGTAAAAAGTTGTGAACATAAAAACATCCCAGTTACAGGTTTAATGCTTCTAGAAAAAGCAAAGTATATTGCAGTTATAACATAAGGAACTTAACTTTTTTTGAAGGATGGTTGGAAAAATTTAAAAAACGTAATAATATAAAAAAATTCAATGTAGTTAGAAAAAGTGCAAGTGCTGATCTAAATGTAGTTGAAACTTCATTGAGTCTATTTAGGAAAGACTATCTGAGTATAGTCTCAATGATATTTATAATATGGACGAAACAGGTCTATATTATAATAATAGCCCAAAATATACTATGGCTACTTCTCAAATTGAGGGTTGATATCTTGTGCTTTTTATATTTAATTTAAGTTTGACTAACTACTAATTTTACTATTTAAGAAAAAAACTAAAAACGGATAGACTAACCATTGCATTAGCCACTAATGCAAATGATTCAGACAAAATAAATCCTTTTATTATTGGAAAATGGAAAAAGCCTAGATGCTTTAAAAAAAAAAAACAGGCGAGCTACTAGGATTCTGATACTCTAGTAACAAAAATGCTTGGATGATTAGAGAATTATTCAGAGAATAGCTCGAAGTATTTTCAAAACATGTTTTAAGAAAGATAATTCTTATAGTTGACCATTGTACAGCCCATATACCTCTTCGTTAGGTTGCTAACATAGATTTACTATACTTGCTTCCGAACACAACTTCAGTTCCCCAGCCTTTAAACTATGGAATAATTTCTTTATGGAACCGAGTCCCACCACGTAATATTAATTCTTGTTTTTATATTTCTAAAATTTTAAAAAATGAAGATACATCGTCACCAAATAATATTGAATCAATTACTGAGCCACTTCAAGAAATAATAAATGAATTTGAGGCTGCATCTAAAACAACAAATTATATTTCGGCTATTGATTTAATTCAAAATGAAATAGAGACAGAAGATTCAACAGAAATTACTGATGCAGAGCTTCTTGATATAGCCTCATGCAATACATCAATTGGAGAGGATACAGAACTGTCAGACATCGAGCCTATTGATGATCTTGAAGTTGTAACAGATCCCAATGAATATTTTGCATATCGTCAAAAGGTAATTGGAGATGCAATAAAAACTTTTTCTTATATTCGGGAGCATATTTTAAATTTGGGTGTGCAATGTGCAAGTGTGCAAATTATTATGGCTCTCGTCTCTGGGGTCACGTTTGCCGTGCGTTTTGAGAGAATGTGCGTTTTGGGAGGGTGCATTTTGAGAGAGTTTACTGTATTTAAAAATAAGATCGCTATTTTACACGTTTTATATCAAAAGTAAAAGCTAATGTATAATCATCACTTAAATTTAAAACACATAATTACGATATTTTATTAATGTATTAGTATATATTCCTTTATAATTTACTTTTTTTTGTTCTCATTAAAATATATTTATTGTATGTACAAAGATGTAGTAGTAACATAGTATAGCTACCTAAAGAAAAAATAATCAATTTGGAAAAATAGCATAGAAAAATACGCTGTAATACTATTTCTCTTGACTACGGTCGTTTTTGGACCGTTTAACAATGACTGCTATCCAAAAAAGAATGCTAAAAAAAGACTGCTAAAAAAATACTGCTAAAAAAAGATTGGCATCATCTTTTGCCCAGTATGACTACATAAAGAAAAAATAATTACATTAATTACAATTAAGGATGACTTTGTAAAGGCGCTAGTATACGGGATTGCCCTTAAAGGCGATTTTCCGAACACAAATTGCCGCAGAATGCCCTTGAAAATAGCAAGGAACTAGATTTATTTAAGAATATCATAGAATATGTCCTGAACACGTTTCATGAAAACATTGTTATTGAAGAACCTGATATTGTGATTAAAAAATGCTTTTTTAAGTTGTTTTTATTATATGAACCCTAGAAAATAAGCTATTATTAAATGCTTTTCATAATAGTTTTAAATAACGCAACTTGTCAATTATACATGAACGCATGTTTTCTTGAGAAAGGAATGAAGCTTGAAGTAACTGTTAAAATAATTTATCTTTGGAACATAGTTCCTTGTCCTAATGTTATGTGGTATTTAAAGTTTTATATTTTTGAAGAATATTTATATAATCAAGCTATAAATAAATACATCTTTTATAATAAAGTACGATTTAATTTGTTTATTGTTTTTTGGAAGAATTCCCAAAATGGGTTATTCGAATCTATATTATTGAGATTAAATGTCATACGGCTATGGGAAAGTGCCAGCAGCAAACGATAAGTAAAAAATGTACAGCAAAGTAGCAAAAAGGGGAAAGATAATTTTAAAGATACTAATTAAAGATTATTTAAAGATTTAAAAATATGTGGCAGTTTAGATGTGATGTACATTTGATAGTGCTGTTTTTTCAACTGTCTATGATCTACAATCACGAATACTAAGCAAGATTTATTATTAATTATAATATGATATATTGCATGCGATATACTGTATATCCATGTGGTATAAATTACGCAATGGGATTGTCTAAATTGAAATATGTTATTATTTTAAATGCCAAGTGTCAACTGACAATAATTTATTAATAATCATGATGTTATGATTAACATATGCTGTCTTTCGTGTTTAGCAATTTATAAATAATTGAGATTAATATTTAAAATTAATCTCAAATAACAACAAACAATTTGAAATTTTCATGCTACATGTAAAATAATGGCTTACTGCAATATTGTATATAATTTACTGTATAATTATGTGAAGGATTTTTTTAAACTTTCTATAATCTATGATTATAAATACTAGACAATCTTTATTAATATATTATTCTGACAGGTTATATGTTATATAATTTAATGTGTTGTCAAAGACTGCGCGGGTAGAGTTAATTAAAATGAAAAGAGTTATAATTTTAAATGTCAATTATTAGCTATAAATAAATTTATAACAGCTATAATAGTTATGATTAACATATAATGTCTCCAGTATCTATTCGATAATACACAATTATTAAATGCATAAAATTTGAATTTATTATGTTAAATTAATAGAAAATGACAACAACTAAAGTGAAATATGCAGGCTGATGGTGAAAAATAACGCAAAGTAATATTGTATAAAATGTGCTGTTAATTGAAGCTAGTAAATACATATATAGTGAATGCCCCTGGCAAAATTCATTTGGAGGTTTAATTTATTTTTTATCATTTGAATTCTAAAAAAAAAAAAAAAAATGCAACAAAAAAAATAGTTTTATTTAGTCTTGTTTTTTTAAAATATCTGATAATTCTTTTTACTCAGGTCATGAGGTCATTTTGCTTTTTAATAAGCCTGTTACTGCTTAGGAAAACTTGTGCAGCTGTGTCAGATGATGCCAGTCAAAATAGAGAGAACACTGATTGTACTTCTACTGTCGTTAATACTGCCACTATTACATCGACTTACACAAAAGATTATACTATCACAGAATTATGCAGTTCTCCTTTGACAACTTCAATAGCCCAAGTTGCATATGTTTCAATTGTTTATTCAACTGGAGATTACACTACAACTTCAAATAATCAAATTGGTATCGCTCATGTTACCAGTGTGCCTGCTACAATTACTGTTAATCAATTTCTCACAACTATATACTACCCATATGCTTCACCTACTACTATTCACTCAGTTGATTCAAACGGAGTAACACGTACATATGTTTGGAATCCTTCTGGCAATAATGGGGTAAGTAATGGTATAAATCCGAACGGAATTTCTTATGTTACTGAAACAATATATGGTGCAGTAGGTTCGGGATCAAAGTCAACTATTATAGGTTATTCAATAAAACCAAATGTAACATCAGCAAAAAGCACAGAGTCTGGCTCTTTTAATATAATTAATAGTTCTAACAACTATCTTTCCAACTGTGAGATCATAATTACTACTAGCACAACGCAAATCATTCATGCAACAAATTGTAATGGTGTCGTATCTAACTCGAAAACTTGTATTCCTGTTGTACGAACCTTTACTTCCAAAACTACCATATACTATAATAATGCACAATCTAAAGGAGAGTTTAGTAAATGCTTAGCTTGTGTGACAAGTTAAATTATCAAGACTGCCATTGTTACCGGTGAGGAATATATTACAACTTCTTACAAAACTGTAATAGAAGGTGCTACAGTCACAAAAACCGAAGTAATTACATTTCCTGTATCATATACTACTACTACTACTACTACTTCGTACAAAACCATTCATCCTCTATCTACTTCATACTCTACTTATACAGGTACTGACTTTCTACCCTCGCCATATACATATTATGACTCAGTTTCCTGTTCTTGTTTAGTTGTGGTAATTCCAGTTCCTCCATTTAGTAAGACCACATCATTGTATACATCTTTCGGCCCATTGCCGCCCCATACACCACAACAAATTTCTTAGGAAGCTCAATTATTGTGGTGCCAAAATATCCACTAAGCACTTTAACTTCTATATATACATCAAGTGGATCATTACCACCTCCTACTACTAATTCAGTTGGGTCAACTACTAGTGTTGTTATTACATACACTAAACCACCTACATTGAGCACGCGTACTTCAACTTATACATCTAGTGGACCATTACCTCCTCCTACTACAGTCCTTACTACTAATTCAGTTGGATCAACTAGTAGTGTTGTTATAACATATACACGTTCAACATTTTATATGACCACTACCACTAGAACTGTTTCTAGGATTTCAGTGATAATTTCTATTACGGTTCCACCAGTTGGTACTACACCTGGTACTGTCATTGTTGAAGTTCCACCTTCTAGTACTATGACTACAACAACCACAACTGTTACTACTATTTCAGTTCCTACTACTACTATAGTTCCACAAGTCGCCACGACTCCTGGTACGGTTATTATTGAAGTTCCGCCTGTTTACACAAGGACTACTAGAACTACTACGGTTACCACTATTTCAGTTTGTACTACTACTACTGTACCACCAGTTGGAACCACACCTGCCACGGTCATTGTTGAGGTACCTCCTAGTTATACTCCATCTTGGCTTACAATTACTTCTTCTCCTACTACACCTAACTCGTATACCTACACTAATACTGCCACTACTCCAGTTGGTACTACTCCCGGTACAGTTATTATAGTGGTGCCAAACATTCCTTCATGGGTTACTGTTACGTCTAGACCTAGCACTCCTTATAGTAGTGATTATACTACTACAGTTACTACTCCAGTAGGGACTATTCCAGGTACAGTAGTAATTGTTCCTTCTCCATTACCTACAACTACATCGATTGATACTGATCCAGGCCCATTACCCCCACCTTATACCACGTCCAATAATGAATCATCTATTGTTGTCCCATAGCGTTCTACTATAACAGTGACTACTTACTTGTCTTCAAGGAATTCCTGGTATGTTAATGTATACAAATAGTTACGTTTCTAATATTCAAACAGTACAAATTTATGTGCCAATAGTTTATAGTACAAATACAACATATATGACATATTCTGGTAGCTCAATTACAACAGTTACGACAACTTTGCCAATTAATAGTACTTAGGACAATTGCTTACAGTTTGTGAATGTATTCACAAAATTTCCTTCTAGTTATGTTAGTGGTTGTACTGGAAGTATCTTTGTTGCAACTAGTAGCGTAAGTATATGGTGTTGGAGTAGGCTTAAATGCTAGTTATTATACCCGGATTTTTTATAGGAATACAGATCTAAGAGCGTCATATGCTGCTGCATCGCAACCAAATGACGTTGCTACTATGGTTCCCCTTTCTACAGCTACTGGTATTACTTATCTATCTATCCCTAATGCTGGAGGCCTCTGGGATCCGACAGATAATTATTTTATTAATTATGAGAACGTTTTTAACATGAGGGTATTTACTAATAATTTTACAAGGGTATTTTTATGCGCCTCTAACTGGCACTTACAGAGTAGGTCTTTACGCGGATAATATAGTTTGGCTGTTAGTTGGTCCTTCACCGACATAGGCGTTTATATGTTGTAATAATTCTTTTCCAGCCGGCCTCAAATCAGATGGATGGCGAGTGTTAGCTATCACCACAAATCCTATAGTTTATTATAAAAACTATTATTTCACTGCAGGGTCTTATGTTCCTATGCGGATAGTATGGGGCAACTCTGAAGCAAACTATGGTTTCAGTATGAGTATCACATTGCCCAATGGGACATCCACTTACAATTTAAATAATCTAATTTACGGAAAAATATCTACCTGTATGTAGACAAGTTTATTGAATATTATTACCACGTCCTCCATTATTTTATTGGTTATTTAGTTTTTCTCTTCAAGTGTTTATTAGTTTTAAATCACAATTAAAACTAATATGAAAATTATTCTAAATTACATAATTGAATCTACACAAAGACAATAAGCAAATTTGTACCACTTATTTTGCTTGTTTTAAAACCATGTTTTTTTTACCATAATTTATTTATTTATTTATTTATTTATTTATAAAGAAATCCATCCTAGAGTTGGCTGATTACACTAAATATTACGTATCTATTATTTCTACAAAGGGAATTGATATCTCTAGCCAGGCTTTATTCCATCTCCAGCCAGTTAAGGGTTTTACGTAAATAATCACTTACCGTATATAGTGATTATTTATAAAATGAGGAATTAATTAGATTTAATTATTGTAAAATTGCACTTATTTAATTTATAGCTATATAATACCTTAATTTGTGATATTTTACCTATTAAGGTAAGTCTAAACTGTATTACATAAAATTACTTAATTATTACTACGAGGACAAGAACTACGGTTATGTCCATAAATCCCACAACAAGAACATCTAACTCTTCTTGGAGATGGTTCAAACCTTTCAGCAGCAGTTGAAATTCGCCTTGTAGACGAAGAAGGTCTTCCTCTTGATTGTGCAATGCTAGGTGGAGCAATAATAGGAACGTCACCGCGTATGAAATTACGAAGCGTTTTCCTTATGTAATCTTCTTGTGAAGAGTGAAATGAAGAAAATTTTTACGTAAAGAAATCTGCTAAAAAAATAAAAATGTTGCTATACTTTCTTAATAAATTAAAAAGTTAAATTTTCACTGTTCCTATTGATAATTTTATTAGTTTTACAATACTTTTTAACTAAAAATTTTGCAAATTTTTTACTATGAGAAATCTTAGTAAAAATTTCAGTATTTCCTTCGGTTTACATAAAATTAAATAAATTACTGTTCAAATCAAATAAATATAATTTTAAGCTAATTAAACATTTTTAATTTCCTATGTTATAAATAATTACTATATACAGTAAGTGATCACTTATGTAAGACCCTTAATGGCTGGAAATGGAATAAAGCCTGGCTGGTATTATACGATTTACATAACACATTTAATAAATAAATAAAAATAAAAATAAATCTACTATCTATACACTAGGATATAGATTTTATAAATTTGTTAAATTAAGTACTACTATATGTTTTTATTTATATATATTGGCAATAAGCTTCATAGGCGATCTTAGTATAAGGGTTATGTTCCAAAATGGTAAAACTCCATATAAAAATAAAACAGTGGCAACCGGACTTAGAGTTCATGTATAACAGAAAAAAGTTCATATGACACTGATTTCTTAGGGTAAAAGTGTTATACATGAACTTCAAGTCCGGCGTTGCCATGGATTACTGGACTTACTCATAATAAAATTCGGACTTTTCTGGACTTGGGGTATAGATAACTAAAAATAGTTTGTTCAAAAGCTACTTTTTTATAGTCTCATGGTAAATTATTACAAAATTCTTTGTGAAGCTAGCAGATTCGGGGTCCTTGAGAGGACCCTCCTCTGGGGTAAACAGGTCGTAGAAACGAAAATAAGGGCCATATCAAATTTCGATTATATAATACGTAGAAATGCATTACCCTGACAATAAAGGACGACCCCAATATGCTATTATACGTATTTATTATGTATAAGATCTATTACTTTTTCTATTAAAGAAGACATTTGTTTACAATTATGATTAAAATAGCAATAAGTAAACAAATAATAAGAGTTGTAATAAATTAAATTATATTATATAAAACTTTTTTATATAAAGAGTATTTTCAGCCTTTTATATATTTTGATTGAATACATGCTTATTATATGAATATTTTATTATGATTTTATTCGTATAATTTGCATTATTTAGTTTAATTTTGTTTTTATTTAAGTTTAAGTTTTTTTGTTGTTGTTGTTACACTCAGTATTTAATACTTCTTATAAAATAAAAGAGAAAGAATGCAAAATTATTTTTTTGCTTTTTCCCAAGGAGGAAAAATATGGTTAATTGTTGCAATGTCTGTGCTTATGCTTTATATATTAGTAGATTTAGTTCAACTGGATTTTATTAATGACAGTAACAACAATGATATCAACGACAATGAACTAAAACCATTAAAACTTAAAAGAAATAATAATGTTCCATTTTCAAATCCTTCTTTATTGGAAAGTCTAAAGGAAAGGATTGAAAAGGGTGTTATCAAAGATGATGTTATTATAGATAATTTTGTTGAGAATGATTTTGTTGAAAACATATTTGTCGAAGACAGTTTTATTGAGAATAATTTCGTCGAAGAGAATAGTGTTGAAAATGATTTAATCGTAAATGGTTTAATTGAAGTCGATATCGTTGAAACCGGCGGATCTCATGATGAAGTAACGAGTTCAATAATATATGCACTAGGTAAAATTCCTAATATTCAGATTAACCAGTACTATTCTAAAGTACGGTATAATATGAATGTTATAGTTGAAAGATTTAATTATAGCAATATTAAGGAAGTTCGTCCAGTGGAAGAATTTATGTCTAATAATGCTGATAAAATACTCGATCAGATAGAAAACAGTTATGATATTATAAATAATATCAATGACGATATAAGTATTAATGAAAATATACACATTAATGGCAATCTAAATAACAATGAAAATTTAAGCATTAATGACGATATGGATGATAATAAAAATACACCAAAGCGTAAAGTAATAATATTTATTACTTTGGATGTTGATATATGGAAAATACCTGAGCAATTTGAAAGAGCTTATGACTCTGGAGCATATTTAATTGCAATTGTACATCATGCGAAATCTTTTGAAATCAATGCAGAAGAAGAATACTATTTTAAAATTAAAAAATGGATATCTTCCAAAAGATTAACTTTATTTGCTCTTTCTCCACATGTTGAGTATTATTTAAGAAATATTGTTACACCCTTTTGGTCATCAGAAGAAATGAAAAATATTCATATTGCTTCTTTTATACCTGTTTTCCCTTCGATGTATTATGATGATATAAACGAGGATATAAATATTAACTACAATGATAATGAGAAAATAAATATCAGCAATGATGCTAATGATGATATAAATACTAGCCACGATAGTAATGAAGATGTAAATACTAGCCACGATGATGGTACTGATGATATAAATGCTAGCCATGATGGTATTGAGGATTTAAATCCTATCAGTGATGATAATGATAATAAGAATAATATAAATATTAACAATAATGATAGCAGATATATTGCAATCCAAGGGAACTTTGAAGACTCAAGAAGGAATTATGGACATCTGTTTAATGAATTTAAACGAATTAAATCGCTAGGAAATGAAAATGAAGAAGATAATTCACCAAAATACAATAACTCGCAATTACTTAAATTACGTTTACTTGGACAAGGTACCGTTCCTGAAATTCCTGAAGATATTAAAGATCTTACAGAAGTATACACCAATTTAAATTATCCAGCATATTACAATAAATTATCAGAGTCGGTAGCACTTATACCCCAAATTGCCCATAGAGATTATTATATTATTAAATCAACTTCATCAGTACCTGCTAGTATAATTGCTGGAATTCCAATTATAGCCACATCAGCTTTAATGAATACATATTCTTATCTTAATGAAGATGCAGTTTGGATACAGAATCCGAATGAAGAGTCATTCGATGTTTTTTTACGAATTTACAACTCTGACGCGGATATTATTGAAAAAAAAAAGAAAGCGACAAGAGATTTATGTTATATGTTATGTGAAAGGAATACAAATTTGTTGCGAAATACAATATTAAGAGCATTGGCTATTTGACTGTACTGCATTTGTTTTATATTTATTTTATTGTTATTTACTATGTGTACATGTTTATATATTTGTATATTTATATGCTTATATACTTATATATATAATATTATAAAAGTAATTTTTATTTTTGGTTAAAGAGTATAAGCATAATAAAAAAAAATTACATAATGCATTACAATTTGTATAATAACAAGTAAAAGTAAACAAATAGAATTTACTTCCCTTAAATTGAAAATTTCATTTTTTATATTAATTTTAATATTATTTCAGTTATTTTATCATATATTTACATACACACCAAACCCCGTCTGATCGAACATCCTCCTAGAAAGACCTGATATGCAACAAGAATTGGTTTATTGTAGTAGAAAAAAGTATATTCTATAAATTATTCTTTATACTTCACCAGATAATTTCATTTTTTCTGACTTACAAAGTTATAATTTTAACAGCTACTAATTTAATTTGTAGGTCTCACTTCATAATCCCCAATTGATTTAAGGTACAGGATTCAATAATACAAGAATAATAATATAACCTTACTAACAATATTAATCACATTACTAATAATGTCAATATTGTTAATACCCCTGTACCCCAATCACTATCGTTGATAGAATCGTTAATAAGTCTAGACAATTGCATAAAATGATAATAATTAAAAGAAATTTATAGAACAATATAGAAAATAGAGTCATAGTTAGATAAGAAATAAAAACTAACAAATATTAAGCATTGCGTATTAGAATATAATATATATTTAGATATTGAATTTTAATATTTTATAAGTAGTATTTTGATAGTATAATTGTATATAAATAGAAAAAATTTAAAAGTATTAAAGCGATTTAAATTAAGAAGTTAATTAGTAAATAAATAAGAATTATAAGAACTGTAAGTTATAGACTGTATGTAAGGAAATTGAGGAATTAATTGCGTATATTACAGAGTTTTTAATTGCATAAAGTGTAGAAAATATAAATATAAATATATATTTATTTATAAAAATTAAGTATCAAAGTATATATAATCTTACCTTAATAAATACATGAACATATAAAATACAAAAATATAGTATTTTATTGGTTCACTTATTACATTTTTTGATTATTCTCATATTGATTATTTTCAAAAAAAAAAAAAAAAAAAAATCGGTTTTTAGTGGGTTACAATATTTTTAATGAGAATAGTCCGTTGGTTTTCGTCAGCTGAGTCGAGGGTAAGAATGTTTATTTATTGTTTATATTTATATATTATTTACTTTATGTTTACTAATTTTTACTTTTTATTTAGGATTTAATTGCTACGGTTTTGCATTCAAATGCTACTAAAAGAGATGCGAAAGGGTATTTAGCTAAGTATAAGACCGAATCTAAAACTAAAAATTTACCTTCTTTAAATAGTAAATTTGATGGAACAAATCCATATCCAAATACAAATATAAATACAAATTTAAATTTAAACGATAATAAGAATTCTGATCTAAACTCTATTTTAAACACAAATGTAAATGCTGCTAATTCTCCTCATAGAATTGCATTAATTAAACTAAGAACAGACCCTTTAATTACAGATAAAGTTTACAAAGGAATTGGACATACTTTAAAAAAATTGAGTTTGTTAGGTATAAATCCAATTGTTATCTTAGATGATAACCAAAATTTTAAAAAAATTAATCAAAAAAATCAAAAAAATCAAAATGAATATAATGATAACAATAAAGGCATAAAGCTTAATAAATTTCATGAGATTTCCAATATTATCCAAACCGGACTTGATTCAATATCATCTCAAACAATTGATTCAGTACTAGAAATCGACGAAGATATGAATTTGAATGATAATATTAAAAAAAATAAGAATAACAATAAGAATAATGAAATACAGAAAAAAGAAAAAGACAATGGCACTTTAAATTCCGATAATAATGATTTATGGAATATTGGAATTAAACGTGTTTTAGCATCACTTGCAAGAAATGCTGTTCCAATTATATTTCCAACTATGGTAAATACTCAAAACGCTTGTATACAAAGAATATCTGCCGATTATTTAATTTTAAAATTAATAAAACAATTACTAAAATCTAAAGTGAAAATCTTTAATAATGATAGTGAAGATAAAAAAATTGACCAAATTGCTCCTATCTCGATTGAAAAAATAATTTATATTGACCCCCTAGGTGGAATTCCTTCTGTCGAAAGAAATTTAACTGCTCATTTTTTTATTAATCTTGCTCAAGAATATAATGAAATCATGTCAGAAATTTCTTCTATGAACATTCCTGAAAAAAATAAATTAATACATCAAAATAATATTACTGCATTAAAAAATGCTTTAGATTTACTACCGGATTTTTCTACTGGAATGATAACTACTCCAAGAGTTGCTGCTGGATTATCAGTTTCAAAGTTAGAAGAGCCTGCACGTTTACGTAACCCAGTAATTTATAATCTTCTCACTGACAGACCAACAGCATCACCATCTCTTCCCGTTGATAATGCACGTACTCCTAGACTAGAAACTACTGTTCTCAGAAAAGGCGTGCCATTATTAATACTTTCTTCACCTCCTCCTTCTCATGAAGGAAAGGTTGAAGGGCTTTCACTTTCAAATAATCCACAAATAAATTTACAAAGTTTAATTAATTTATTACAAAATTCATTTAAAAAAAAATTAGATGTGGATAATTATCTTAAACGAGTAAATAAGAATATTGCTGGAATTATCATAGCCACAGATCCTTTAAATTCAGATGAATATTCTGCGGCGGTAATAATTACATGGGAAAAGGTTCCGAAGACTAAAAATAAACCTGAACACTATATACCATATTTGGATAAAATTGCAGTAGCAACATACTCACAATCATCTGGCGCTGGTTTAGCTGATATACTTTTTAAAGCAATGGTCATTAGATTGCACCCAGATGAAATTTTATGGAGATCAAGAAAGAATAATCCAGTTAATAAATGGTATTTTGAACGTTGTAAAGGTTCTTTTAAAATCAAAGATACTCAATGGTGTATGTTTTGGGCTGGTAGAAAGTTATCAGGATCTATAGAAGATTATATTTATATTATAAAAAGTATTCCCCCTTCTTTTATATAGTTTTTGAATTCGGAGTTGAAACGGGAGACTTAAAACAATGACATTATAATATTCTACAAATGAAATATTTAAAATACGTGTATATATATATATATATATATTTATAAAATACAATTTATTACTATTTACTACAATTTTTAATCAAAAACTATTTATAATTTAAAATATCGCCAACCATGTAAGAAGAAATTAACATTTATTTATATATTTCTACCGTACCGGTATATATATACATAAACAGTAAAACCTCTCTAAGTGCACACCAAATTGGTCCACCCAAATGGTTGCTGCCCTAAATTAATATGATGTTAGTCACGTGCCGCTTATGTAAAATGCATATCCCTCTTTAAGTGCACACCAAACCCTTTTAAAGGGGAGGTGTGCAATTAGATACAATCAATTGCAAATAAATTATTTCTAGATTTAATTACGTCGTTGTTTAGAAAAATTGTAATCTCTATATAAAGGTCGAATCGAGGACGAATCGAGGAAGAATCGAAACGTCTTTTAAGAAGAAAATAATTAAAAAATTTACTTTTAATTAATAATATTATATTATAAACTAAACACGATACGATATAATATAACGAAATATAATAATATATGATATAATTATTTATACGCTTATTTTCCATTTATACTTGTATATATTTATTCTTATTATTTGCTATCTGTTTATACGTAAAAATTTAAAATTAATATAAAGAAAAACTCATATTTATATATAAAGTAATCTAGTTTATTAAAGACATATTATACAATGGTGAAAGTACACATTGCACCATCTATTCTTGCTTCTGATTTTGCCAACTTATCAAGAGATTGCCATGTAGTAATAAAATCCGGGGCGGATTGGCTTCATATAGATATTATGGATGGTCATTTTGTACCAAATATTACCATTGGACCTCCTGTTGTTAATTCTTTAAGAGCAGCAGTTCCTCGTAATTTGGCTTTTTTTGATTGTCATTTGATGGTTGAAAAGGTATTTGTTTGCGTTACATTGCATTTTTATATGTAGATTAGAACATATATAAATTTTAAATTATATATTTACAAATTATATATTATATTTCTAACCTTTTAATATTTATAGCCTGAAAAATGGGTATCGGATTTTGCGCATGCTGGTGCAGATCAATATTGTTTTCATTATGAAGCTACTGGTATGTTCTTATATACAAAAAAGATAAAAAAAAACATATTTTAATTAATTTAACTTAAACTAGAATACTAATATTTCTTTTTATTATTAAGATAGTCCCAAAGAACTTATTGAACAGATTCACGCCGCAGGAATGAAAGCTGGTGTTGCTATTAAACCAAAAACTCCTGTAGAAGTATTATATCCTCTTGCTGATAAAGCAGATATGTTTTTAATTATGACAGTTGAACCTGGATTTGGAGGACAAAAATTTAAACCAGAATGCACGGAAAAGGTTTGTAAATGATTGCTTATATTTATTTAAATTATAGTTATTTATATTTTTAACATTTAAAACTTATAGGTTCAAAAACTACGACAAAAATATCCTAACATGAACATCCAAGTTGATGGTGGTTTAGGACCTTCTACTATTGAATCGGCAGCAGATGCAGGAGCTAATATAATTGTGGCTGGAACATCTATATATAAGGCAGAGAATCCTTCAGAAGTTATTAAATTATTAAAGGATACTGTTCTCGCTAGTCACCCTACTTTTTCATGATAGATTTTACTTCACGAATGATCGTGATATTTATACATTTGTTGTGATACATTTTGGTATAATATTATTTTTATTATTTATTATTAGATATTGTTATTTATTGATTATACACTAATTTAGTTGTTTTTTATTACATAAAAGTATTAGTTACCTTATTATATATATTATTGATTTTGAATTAATACTGTTTTGAATTAGATTATAGTTATTTATTTATTTACATTTGTCTACGTATTTGATTGTATTACTGGTATGGAATAGGATACAATAAATAAATAATAAATAAAGAATTATTTAGTGAAATTATTATCTAGTTGAATAATTTTTGTATCATGATCACTGAGTGACATGAATGAGATTTGGTTCGGTGATCCCCGAATGCAAGAATAAGCAGATAAGCCCTGTACGTAAATACTCATATAAACAAACGTACATTTATATTCATTTATTTAAAATTTTATAAGCAGTTATATTCATATAATTATACATTTTATCATATATAAACATATAAGAAAGTGTAAGCTCACTCCCTTTATTATTGAGAGAAATGTATATAATACAATATAATTAAAATTATAATTAAACAACAACGGAAATGGAAAAATATCCAAAATCAATAGAAACAATAAGATCACAATATCCTCAGTTAAATAGTAATGAAATTTATTTAGACTTTGCAGGTTCTAGTCTATGTAATACTGAATCTATTAAAAGAACTAACGATAAACTACTAAATAATTTATTGGGTAATCCACATTCAATTTCACCATCCTCTACGCGAACAACAAAAATTATTACACAAACAAGATCAAAAATTTTAAATTTATTTAATGCTTCAGATTTAGATTATGACATTATTTTTACTTTAAATGCAACTTGTGCAATTAAAATTATTAGTGAAGTTTTGAGTGGTGAACGTACTACTAATACTGCGGATACTAATAACAACTATTATAATAATTACGTTTACTTACAGGATTCACATACTTCTCTACTTGGATTAAGAGAATTCTTTGATAATTCTGTTTGTTTATCTGAAGAAGATTTTAATAATTGGACTTTAAATAATTTAGATAATAAATTTAATAATAACACTAATAAAAAACATCATGGCATTGTTTCATGGCTTGGTCAATCAAATTTTTCCGGAATTCGATATCCAAAAAATTGGGCTAACAACATAAGAAAAAATCATCCAAATTTTCTTTCATTATATGATGCTTCTTCGTTAATATGTACATCTTTATTAGATTTATCAAATTATAATGAATCTCCAGATTTTATAGTTTGTTCTTTTTATAAAATATTCGGCTATCCTGATCTTGGTGCTCTTTTAATAAGAAGATCTGATAAAACTCATAATTTTTTTAAAAATAGAATTTACTTCGGAGGAGGAACTGTTGAAGCAGTTATTAGTGATGATAAAAATTTTATTCCTAGGAAAAAAATTTTACATGATCAACTACAAGATGGGACTATTCCTTTTCATTCTATTTTAGCACTTTCTTGTGCAATCGATGTTCATTTAGAATTATATGGTTCATTTAAAAATATTTCTTTATATACTTCAAACCTTTCTCAAAAATTATACAATAAAATTAATGAATTAAAATATAGTAATGGGGTTCATTTATGCGAAATTTATAGTTACGGGAATTATAATGATATTGAGAAGCAAGGTCCTATAATCACTTTTAATTTAAGAAATCATGATGGAACTTCTTGGATTGGTTATAATGAGTTTGAAAATTTAGCTGCTGTTAAAAAAATTAATATTCGTACTGGTAGATTATGTAATATAGGTTCAACAACTAATTGGCTTAATTTATCTTCAAATGATATAAAAGAATTACATGCAGCTGGTGCCATATGTGGTGATTCACACGACATGACAAAAAAAGGAAATCCTACTGGTGCCATAAGAGTAAGTTTAGGTGCAATGAGTACTTGGGAAGATTGTAAGAGTTTACTAGATTTATTATTCGAAAATTATTTATTACCAGCTGAAAGTTCTATTTCTAATGGGTTATTAAGGTCAGATGTTATTGCAAAAAAGGAAAGAAAATTACTTTGCAATAAGACAGATTTGGAATCTGCATGTTCTAAATTTTCTTCATCCAATAATGTAGGGAAAAATGAAAATGAAAATAAAAAAGGGAAAAGTATAAATATGGAAATGAAATGTGTATTAAAAATAGAAAAAATTAGCATATATCCTATTAAATCTTGTGGGGCTTATCAAATTCCAGTAGGAATGAAATGGAAAGTTTTACCTTCAGGTTTTGAATTAGATAGGATATTTTGTTTAATTAATCTTTCTACAGGAAAAATAATTTCACAAAAACGGTATACAAATATGACACTTATTAAACCATTTATAAAATTAGACGATAATATTTTAAAAATGGTGTATAAAAATCCTCAAAGTCAAATAACTAAAAGTATTGAAATTTCATTAAGGGAGTTCAAACAAGAGGATACTGAATTATTAATACTGAAAGAAAAAGCATGTGGTTGTAATGATGATAGCAACAAAATTTTGATTTACAAAGATAAAGAAATTAAAGATTTTTTTACAAATATAATTGGAATACCTTGTTCATTGGGTAGATATTATAATAAGGATTTAAAAAATAATAATATTAAAAGTCTTGCAAACGAAAGTTCTTTTTTATTGATTAATGAAAATAGTGTAAATCGTTTAGTTGAAATAGGAGGAAAAGAATTATTAAGTCATGTTACAGCTGATACATTTAGAGGTAATATTGTCGTGGATACGTTCAATGATGTTGATGTAGATCTATATAACAATATTAATGAAGTTAAGAACAATCATAGTCTAAATGAAATACAAAACACAAAAGGGTATGAGGAAGATAAATGGAAGAAAATGACATTTAACAATATCACGTTTAAATGTACTGGGCCATGTAAGAGATGTACAATGATAACAGTAGATCCAAATACAGGAAAAAGGTATCAAGAGCCTTATTTGACGTTAACTAAAACAAGGCGAGTGAGGGATAATATTTTATTTGGAGTGCATTTGGAATTACAATCTGGTGATGATGATAATTTATGCAAAAGTAATGATTTATATTTACAAGTTGGAGATATCGGCTATGCCGAATGACATTATGTGATTTATATATATGTATTTTATTTTCCGTTATAAAAGCCAATATTTATGCAGGAAGGAGTTTTTTTATTATTTATTTTTTATTTGGATTACAGTTGTTTTATACTCATTGTTGTATGTGCTTTTCTAGTTTTTTGCCTATTTTTTTTCTTTTTTCTTTTTTGTTCCCTTATTTGTTTCCCCTCATTTTTTCCCTTACATGAACAAGAATTTAGCATTAATTCTATATAATCATATGTATATATATAATCATATGTATATATATAATCATATGTATATATATTATCAGATATATTTATACACAATAAATTAAAATATGAAAAATACTTCTATAAGTCTATATAGAATATGAAAATTCATATACACAAACATTTAATATTGCAATAAATAAATAAAATTAAATAATAAAAAAATAAAAATAATAAATTTATATACTTTCTCTCCCTGAGCATATAAAAAGATTGCCTGCAAAAATATACTATAAAAATTTGTTTTTACTATTACTATTATATTTTTATTAGTATAATTTATTCTTTTTTATTTTTTATTTTCTATTTTTTAATTTTTTTTTTTTTTGTTACTAATTGTGTGAAAAAAAATTTTTATATTTTTCTTTTTAATTCGATCTCGGTCAGTTACGTCAACAACAGAAATTTTTTACTTTTTCTTGAGAAAAATAATAAATCAACAAGCGTTAAAATAACCCGCATATCCATTAATAATAAACAATAAAAAAACTTCAAATAATTAAAAACAAAAAAAAAAATAGATAGAGTATAGGAAAAAATAATAAAAATTTGACTTAGAGTGTATTTTTATATAATTGTTGATTAATTTAATGGTTTTATAAGTATTTTAAAAAATTTTAAGGATAAAAGTTTTAGTTCGACAGATTATTCTAAATAGTATTAACTATTCACAAGGTATTAATTATTAAACTTTAGATATTGACTGTTGACGAAATATTAAAATTTGATTTTTAATAAATAGTTCACATAGTTAAACTATAAAATAACCGAATCGGAATTATTAACTATTTATTAATACTAACAAATTTTAGTACTAGCAAGTTTAAAAGGCGACTTTACGTGATACAATTTTAAAATAAATAAATAATTGCATTCATTATTTATTTGCTTTTTTTTTATAGTTACAAATATTAATTTACTGAGTAACATTTTTCTTTGTGTTGGCTACTAAAGAAATCTGATTTATTTTATATATCATATATTATAACTATATATATATATATCATTAATTGGTTGGTTAGTTATTAGTTATCAGTCGTGGGTTTTCTGGTTTTTTCTCTTTTACTTTTTCTTATTTTTTAATACACCGTTCTCGGGTCCTTTCCGGTTCAAAGGCACCCTCAATTGCCCATCATTTCGTTCCGAGCTACCTTCGTAGTTCCTAAAGCTTCTGCTATTATTGCTCCATACCTTCCACGGCAGGCCAGAGCACCTCGTTCAGTTTTGAACGATATTCCACCGCCCTTCTACAACTGAATTTTTATTAAAAAAAAAAGTTTCTAAATTAATATTTTTGAATTAGTATTTTTATATTAACCTTAAAAAAAGAAACTCTTTTTTAATTGTTTTCATTTATCTCACTTAAACTGTTTTTGTTTGAATAGTTTTTTCAAAAAAAAAAAGTTTAAATACTTTTTTTTTTATTTAATTTTATTTTTTTTTCTTCTAATTTGTCATGTCTTTGACAAAAGTTGATTCCTTGGCTTTTTCAATTGAAGAAGTAAAATATCCGTATTTAAATAAGGATAGTAATTCTATATCTGGAATAGAACCTAATAATAAGAATCATAATAATAACAACAATAAAGCTGAATCGGAATCCGAACCTGATATATTTTCATCATGCACTTATAAAGGAGATTCTGTTAAGCATAGTATTCTCTCAAGATATGTAATTGGTAATGCATTAAAGAATAAAATTGAATCTATCGATATTAATAATTGTTCTTCTGGCGGTGAAGATTCTTTTTTTGTATGTGATCTTGGTCAAATTTATAGACAGCATATTCGTTGGAAACTTTGTTTACCTCGTGTAACTCCATTTTATGCTGTAAAATGTAATAATAATGCAGTTGTATTAAAACTTTTAGCCTCCCTTGGTTTAGGTTTTGATTGTGCTTCAAAGTCTGAAATTGATAAAATTCTTTCGTTATCATATCCTTTAAAAAGTTTTGATAATAGTAAGGATAATAAAAATTATCAGAATGCAAATGTTGATCCTTCACGTATTATTTATGCTCATCCCTGTAAAGCATCTTCTTATATAAGATATGCTCAATCGAAAGGTGTAAGTAAAATGGTTTTTGATAATGTTGATGAACTTTATAAGTGCAAAAAATTTTTCCCTGAAGCTGAGCTTTTCCTTCGTATTCACACTGATGATTCGAAAGCACTTTGTTCACTTAGTATTAAATATGGTGTTCATTTACCTGATACTTTGTCAATGCTTCGTCTTGCAAAAGATCTTAATCTTAATGTTGTTGGTGTAAGTTTTCATGTGGGTTCAGGTGCAACAGATGCACAGTCATTTGTTGATGCAGTTAAAAATGCAAGGAAAGTTTTTGATGAAGCAGAATCAGTCGGTTATAATTTATCTACTTTAGATATTGGGGGTGGTTTTGTTTCAGATAATTTTGAAGAGGTTGCTGATTTACTTTCATCTGCATTAGATGAAAATTTTCCACCTTCAATTAGAATCATTGCTGAACCAGGTAGATTTTATGTATCATCAGCTTTTACAATCGTTGCAAATGTTATTGCTAGAAAATGGGTAAATGAAAAATCATCTTATATGTATTATTTAAATGATGGTGTTTATGGAAATATGAATTGTATTATTTTTGATCATCAAATTCCAAAGCCTCGTGTACTTTCCTATCGCGGGCAATTTGTATATGATTTTGGGAACGATTCATTACCTTCTTTATCCTCAGGTTCTTCTTCTCCGATTGATTTGGACTCAGATGAAGAAATTTCTAAAATGAACATTTCTTCAAATAATATGTCTTTAAATAATAGTGTTGGTAAAAATAATATTATTAACAATGAAAATGAAAGAAATTGTGATTATGGCGATTTGGATTCTAATTATTATAATGAAATATCTCGTCGATGTTCGTTAGATTTACCATCGCGTTTGCCTGTGCATTGTTCAATTTGGGGGCCAACATGTGATGGTATAGATTGTATTACCAAAAGTTGTACAATTGATTACCCAATTGAAGTTGGAGATTGGATGTATTTTACAGATTTTGGTGCTTATACTCTTAGTGCAGCATCAACATTTAATGGTTTTAATACTTCATGTGAAATTATGTATGTCTGCTCTGATTCAGGGTTGGCTTCACTTTTTCCAGTTGAAGAGATTACGACCAAATTTTAGTGTTAGTTATGTATTACTATATTTTATATTAATTATATATATATTACATTTCTAGTTATATATTATTGTATTTTAATTGGATGGAGTACAGTTTTCTGTAAAGGAATATCTTGATTGAAAAGTGCGGTTTAGTTAAAGAGAAGTTTAAAATGAAAATGTTACGTTATAGTGAATGTTCTATTAAAAGTTTAAAAGTTTATGCTAAAAGTTAAAATTTAAAAGTAATAATTTATAATTTAATTTCAATATCAATTTGTATTTAATAATTTACTAAGTATGACTAGGAAATACGAAGGTGATTTATTAATTTGTTGTATTTGTTATTTTTTATGTATAATAAAACTATTTATATGTATAAAGTCTAAAATCTACAAAATTATAAAAAATTATAAAAAAATAAAAAAAATAAATTCATATTCACATTAACTTTTAAACAAAATTTACATTTATAAACTGTTATTATATTTTTATTTGTTTATTTAATTTTATATAATTTAAACTATACAGGCATTTTTTTTTAAATACGAGTTGTTTTAAGACCTATGAAGTTAGTACATGTAAATGTAGTTCAGTATTAAGGATCATAACGCAATAAAATAAAATAATAAACATATAAATAATACTAACCAGGTGGAAGTGATTGAGCGAGTTTATTTCCTTTTTCTGTGTCATTTACAACAAGAGTATAAACATATTTGGAAGCACGAATTTTAAATTTCTTTTGGGGACCATTTTTTTTGATGGTGATTGAACGTGCGTCTTTTCGACGAGCGTATTCAAGAAAGAGTTTAATGTCTCTGATTTCCTTTGCCATTTTGTGTATAAATGTGTAGTGTATAAGATATAAAAATACAATGCGTAGTATATAGTTGTACAATAAATCAAGTAATGGAATTACTTGGTAATAAATTTAATGTTGCGTCGTTTATTAGAGTTATAAATAAACAGTCACTTTTAACATAGCAACCAAAAAATAGTTAAATAATTACATGTTGTTACTATACTATATATTCTATATTATATTGTATTATGTTTTTAAATTATATACTATTATATATCAATCTTTTATAGGAGAATAAATAATTTATTGATAGTAATAATCATTTTTTATACAATACAATATTTTTGATTATTTGTTATTATCATATATTTATTATGTAGTTTTAATTAAGGTCGGTTATGTAATATATTATATAATAAGCTTGAGTTGTTTTATTGACAACCACCTCAGGAATTACATTAATTAATTATAAAATAATATATAATATAATATAAGTTATAATTTATATAAATTAATAAAATTTAATAAAATTTAATAGATAGTATAGTATAATAGAGTATAGAAATATATTTAATATGTCAAGAACTAAAATAGACAAAGCTATTGATTCTGCAGGTAAATATGGGATTTATTTATTTACAGGAATTATACTCTTTGCTTCGACTTTTGTAATTATGAATCCTTCTCCACTTGACTCAGAAAAGGATGAAGAAAATACTTCTAAATCGGCTAAGAGTGATAAATGAATAATAATATTTGGCACTACTTGGATATGTGTATTAATATAGATAATATTTAATATTTTAATTATAATATTATTATAAACAAAACAAAAGCAATCCCAAGAAGCGAATAGACAAACAAATAAACAATCCTATATATCCTTTAAATATGTTTTCACCACATTTAATTTAGATATGAGATCCACTATTACATAAAATGTGGTATATATTATATAGTATCTATATACATTATTTCATTTATCCAATTTACCTAGTTTACCTAGTTATTCAATTAATACTTGATAATATACTATATAAGAATTTTCTCTTGTATTAGAATAACTTGCCATATTATGGAATCATAATATATTACTTATAATTAAATAACATTCACATGATACCATTAAATTTATATGAATATATTATATTGCATAATAATTTTTTCTGTATAAATGCATAAATAAATAAATAAATAAATAAATAAATAAATAAATAAATAATAAATCGTTATTGTTTTTAATCTTTATGAAGTATTCATTTATTAAATTTAAATTTTGACCTCCATCATGATAATCTAAAATTTTCATAGCAACCAACTTTAATTTAATCTAGTAACATTTTACAATATTCAATAAGACAATAAAAATACATGACAAAATGGCGAACTCTATAACTAAAGTAGAAGTTAATAAATTAACAAAATTATCTTCAGCAGAAGTTGAAGAAACTCTCTCACACTATATATTATCAGCTGAATCTTCATTATTTGAATCAGCATCTGCAACAAAAAGTGATTATAGTATAAATAATAGTAACTCTAACCATAAAAAAAAAAATAATAATAATAGTCATAACGATGATAATAATGAAGGAGGAAAATTAAAAGAAAATGTAATTGAACAATTACGTCGAATATTAAGAGATTTACAAGGTTTGCCCCCTTTAATTTCACATACTAATTTATATTCTAAAGGACACAACCATAATAGTAACACTAATAATATTAATAATACTAGTAGCAGTAATAACAATAAACATATAAAATTTAATGAAGAAATTGAAAACGATCGAAATATTTCATCAGACTCTGAAGATAACTTAAGTAATACAAACTTTGAAGTAATAACTCCAGATAATAATAATAACAATACTAATAATAATAATAATAATAATAACAATACTAATAATAATAATAATAATAACAGCAATATTATACAAAATGATGATCCAGTCGAATTCTTAAATGATGATTCAAGTGATAGTGGACAAGATATTCCACAAGCTCAAATTCTTGAAAAGGATGATGAAAAATTAAGATTATTAGATCCAATGGATAATTTAATTTCTAATAAAAGTCAAAATATAATTTCAAATAAAAGTCAAAATATAATTTCAAATAAAAGTTTTACTTTAGATACTCCTACAAAGAAAAATTCAAATAATTTAAAGCCGGAGTTAAATTCTGATAAAAAGAAACGAAAAAAAATAAAGTCTAGCAAGACATAATGTATTATATGTATTATATGTATTATTGGTATGAATTTATTATTTATATATAAATTTATTAATGTATATATTTTATTATTGTATTATTAATTTAACAGTAAAAAGCGAAATAAACAATGTATATCTAAGCTGTAGTCGCAGTTTACTAACCGTTATACAATATACTTTTACTACTGCAATATAATAACATGTTATAAACATTTGTTTATACTTATTAATCGATTGGTTATATTATATATATAAATGATTAGTTAGAAATAATGAATTTAAAAAAGAAAATAGTTTTATTAAAGCATAAACATAAGTTACTAGATTATATATTTTATTTTAAACTATACTATATAACAATAAGCATTAATAAATAGCATTTTTAACCACTTCATTTTAATAATTATAGTAAATTAATAACTGTAGTATTTTTAAAATTATTTAACAATTGAATGACATTATTCACTTTAAATGCAAAAAAAACCAGTTTAATACATTTAATTATAATGTAATTTCTGATTTGTCTTAATAGTAATAGTATTTCATCGCATACTGTTTATAATTTATTCTATCTTTTCTTCTAAATAATATTTATCCATCATCCAATATGTAGATTACTCCTTCTTGTGGCCTTCGAAATTAAGAGCTTCTAATCTTTCGGCTAATATTGGATGAGAATAATTGTAAGCACTATAAAGCCAATCAACATCCATTGCTGAAAGATTTTCGATTTGAAGTTTGATTAAAGCTTCTGATAAATCAGAAGCAAAGCCAGCCTTTTCAGCAAAATTATCAGCTTCAAATTCAAATTTTCGACTAATAAGATTCATTATGAATGTAAGAATTGTATCAAGTGGTTGAAGAAGATCATTAAATAATAAAAATCCTACAATTGGAGGCTTTTCGTGAAAAAATCCATAAGAATAATACAACGATGCGTTATTAATAAATACTGAAAATAACGCAAAAATAATAAATAAATGAATTTGTGAAATAATGAGCATCTTCATGATATGTGACTGAGCCCAATGGCCAATTTCATGTGCTAAAACTGCAGTTACTTGATCAACTGAAGAATGTTCAATTAAAGTATCAAAAAGAACAATATGTTTACTCCAAGGTAATCCAGTAAAATATGCATTTGAATGTGCTGAACGCTTTGATCCATCAATAACATAAAGTTTACTAAGTGGGAATTTAAATCTCTTTGCAAGATTTTCAATAGAAACTTTAAGAGGTCCATCTTGTAAAGGTGTTAATTTATTAAATAAAGGTTGAATTATTGTTGGAAAAATTGCAATTAACGCAATTTGCGTAATAAAAACAAACACCCATAAGTAGAAGAAAAAATTATGTCCAAAATATTGAATAATTTTTAAAAAACCTGCAAGAATTGGTGTACCAATAGCAACTGAAAGTAATTGTGTTTTAATAAAATCAGTAACAAATGTTTTTGGTGTAGTTTTATTGAATCCAAATTTTTCTTCAAGGAAAAATGTAGAATAAATAGAAAGTGGTAAACTTATTATTGAAGAAAAAAGTTGGAATGCAAATACGAAAATAATTGATTGTGATATCTCCCCTTGAAGTCTATGAGGTAATCTAAATATCATAAATTGACCTGAAATAGTCCAGAAGAATGGTAGAAAGTCATATGTTACTGCAATATAATTTTCAATAAATTTGAAAGCATTAGCAAAAAATCCAAACTTCGCTTTTGCTCTTGAATATTTTTGCGACTTTTCAAATGTTTGGCGATCAATAACTTTATTTAATGATACAGGGGGTTCTTTTCTTTGTAAAACTTTGAATTGTCTCCAGGACACATAAGTTTCAAATAAATAATTTAATGCGGTGATTCCTATAATAATTCCTTTCCAATTGAATCCTGGAATATCAAGTTTTCCTGCCAATTTCTATATAGTTAGTATGCGATAATATGGCAGTAATAAAAATAACCAAATAGGAACTAAACACTAGGCCAAATAGGGAAATGTGCAACCTAAACAGGAAATAAATAAACAGTATAATAAAATAAAAGAAATCCTATATTATCCGTAAAATAATATTAAACCATGAAAAACAATAAGAGATAATTATAAACAATAGTAATAGTAATGAATAATAAGTAAGAACACTTACAGTTAAAATATCCATTTTCGTTTGTATTTCCTATGAATATACCAATATAAAATAAATTTGATATATACTTTATCTACTTAATGTATATTATATTTACTTTTATATAATTTTTATATACTCCTTGCAAATATAAAAAAAATAACTCGTATTTTAATCTGTTTCTTGTGTTTTTTTTTTTTTCTCTTTTGCGGTTTCACAATTGTATTTTTTTTTTACTATTTTTCACTTTGTTAAATTATTAATATTCCATAGAAACCAAACTTAAAAGAAAATTAGAACAATTTGGATACTTTTTGCTTTTATACTAATTAAGTTTTGCTGATTTACCCTACTGGGGTATCTTTCTATAACAGTCATGTGCTATAATAGAAAGTCAATAGTTGAATGGTTAATTAGTTATATAGTGAAAAATTAGTTGATAAATCTATAAAATAAAAAAAATCGATTATAAATAGTATTAACTGTATACAAAAAGAGATTAAATATAAATTCAAGATTATTTCTTAGATCTTTAACACGTAATTCTAAAGTTTATATTAAGCCCGTTATAATTTACATGTTTTGTAATAAAATATAAATTTTATTGAGAATTTACGTGGATTGATGTAGTTTATATGTTTCAGAAAATATTAGAAAAAATTATAGTAGAAAATAAATACTTTTTTTAATAAGGATGTTTATAAAACACTTTTTTAAAAAAATCACTCTTTGAAGTATATATTTACATTTGATTATACTATTTAAATCTAGCCAAATTTTAAAATCCAGACTTAATTATTTATTAAAACCTAATTGCATAAATATTTTGCATTTAGACGCGACGCATACATTAAAAATACATAGGTATTAGATTTCATATTTCAGCTTGTATCTTAAATCTTTCTTTTGTGCTTTTTTACCAGTTTGTATTTTTCACTTAAAGATATAAAAAAAAAAATATTGCCTGATTTTTAAAGCAAAAATCCTTATTATATTTAAATATTATAAATTACTTCAATAAATAGTTGAATTATATATATAATTTAATAAATTTACAAAAATATTTATTTCTACCAGGTGTGAAAATAATTATTTATATATTTCAATTTTTTCCAAACTTTATCAAAAATCTTTTTTTAATACAAAAAAAAAAATTCAGAAAATATTAAATTAAAATAAACACTAATAAATATACACGCTGAAATTATTTATATCATGCATTTTTGTTTTATAAGTAAAATACACAATACATAATATAATATTTATATTCGCATAGATGGTTCGATATTAAACAATTCTATAATTTATATTGTTGCTATGCAGAAAAGACAAAAATAGAGGTTAAATTATAGATGACTTAGGGTTTATACAATGTTTACACCTAGTTATTTAACAAAAGTACACTTTCTTTTATGTGAAAAAGTATTTAATATAATAAAATGATTGATTTGTAGATAATATTTAGTATTTAAATTGAGTTTGGGTTTTTTAGACTAATACAATTTTTAACAATAAAAATTTGACTTTTAGGATGCAAATGTTTATATAATATGATAAAATGAGGGAATGCAAGTACAGAACAAGTTGATTAATTTCTACAGACTACAAACAAACTCTATATATAGTGAAAACCATTGCCATATTTATAATTTTAACAGTTGTATTGTGTAATTACTATATAATTTCAACAAAATATAAACTGTAAAAGTGAAAAAATTGAACAAATAAACACCAATTACAAAAATAATAACAACACCTACGATTCCACTGCGGTCTCCCACGAGAGTACTGAGTAGACGAGACTCTCATCAGTTACTACAGTTGCTCGAAGAGGAGCGGTGCTTTCTATTGGATATAGCCGCAACTAAAAATTTAATTGCACCCATCTATCTATAGCAATTATTTTTATTTATTATTATATTACGTTTTTGTTTTTAAATAGCTTTAGCTTGGTTTTTATGTATTGACTTTAAATAATCCTTAAAGAGACACTTTTTAACATAAGGCTTACTTCTTCAAATTATTTTTAAAAGCAGTGTTTCAATAAATTTATGAAGCGGCATTAATTCAAAAGAATATTATATGGCGGTAACAAACTTAGTTGTAACTAACTATAATTATAACAGCCCCAATTTATTCTAAGAATGAATGACGAATAATTCATAAACAATATATTTCTTACATAACATATTATATACATAGAACGCACAAAAATTCATAAACGTGTTTTGTGGCAAATTATGCGGACGAGTTATATTATATTTGTGGGGAACACCTACAATTTGTAAATAGAGTTGAATATACAATAAAACCTCTATAAGTGCACACCTTCGGTGGAAAGGTTTGGTGTGCAATTATAGAGGCTTTACTGTATTACTAAAAAGTATACAAATACAATATTAATATATAACAATATAAACAACTATATAAATAACTTTATTTTTTTAATTATATCAATTACTGTTAGTTGGACTTTATGTATAAGTCGTTATGTAACATAAAGTAATAAAATAAAAAAACAAAATGAAATAAAATAAAATAAAATAAAATAAAATAAAATAAAATAAAATAAATAAATAAAGCAAACTACAAACTTAGATAAATAAAAGAGATATATTTTGATCATTTATATAAATTAAATAAGATAAAACTTGTATATTTTAATTGTAATTCTTAACCGTTTAAGGTCATATGTGACTATAGTTCCTTACAATCCGATCTAAATTCGAATATGTTGTCGTAGTTACAAATAATATTCAACAGTTATATAATGAAGATCGACGTTAATAAAAAGAAAATGATAATATTAAAAATATCAACCGGGTTTCATTATCTATTTTGAACATTTATATATTTATTAGTAGGAGTTTTTATATTAAATAAACTACTTCTACTAACGAGATTTTTTAGATGGTCATCTAAGAATTTAAATATTATCCACTTTATTATATAATATTTAGCTTGTCCTTATTTTTCATTTAAATTTAAGCAGCTTTATAAAATGTGTAGGTAAATAGTGATTACATAGTATCAATAACTATAAACTGCTTAATAACATATTATTAATAAATGTTATTAATAAATATTATTATAGTTTAATATACTATATGGCGATTCATTTTTAGTGAGAATAGAGTAATTTAAATTAATAACAACAATAACATTATTTATTTATTTATTTATAGTTTTTTTTTTTTTTTGTTGTTGTTATGCGTTTTCGATTATCGCTTATGATCGATCTATTTAATAAAATACTTATTTTCATCACAGATATTTTTATGAATCAAATTAATAATTTCTTATTCTTAGATCGACTTTTTTCTCAAATCAACAACTGTCATCATTCTTTTTCTAGTTGCGACTTTATAGATTAAATTATATAGCAACAACTTTTTTAACATTGAGAGGAAAGAATATGTTCATAATAATAGAAAAACAAGTAAATACTAATAAATACGAATAAATATTAAAACATATAAATAAAAAGTAAATAATTAAGTAGACAATTAACAAGTAAACAATAAATAAATTAATATAAATAAACAATAAATAAATAATAAATAAATAATAAATAAATAATAAATAAATAAATAAATAAATATAAATAAGTAATACATCATAATACTAAAACAAAAAACGTTTGCAGTATAAAATACTGAATAGGAGGGCGGCATAGGTTGGCTAATAGGTTATATAAATAAAATATTCAGCGCATAAAAAGGTGAGCTGAGTACAACAAATTCATAAACAAACATATATTTATTGTATATATATTTGTTATATATCATTATTTACATTTTTTATTCCTAGTTTTAAATTGTTTTCCTTTATTTTCCATCTTATATTGGATTTAATATTATATTTAGCTATTGCTATTATTATATAATTTTTAATTATTATTGTTATTTATTATTTGTTTATTATTTATTCAATATTTAATATTTATTTAATATTTGTTTATTACTTGTTATTTATTAACTGTTATTATTTATATTTAGATACAAATACTTATCACAAACACTGAGTACAGATGTTATTATTAAATCACTTTAATGCTTAGACTAGTTAATCACACTAAATAATATAAATAAAAATAATAATAATAATAATAATAATAATAATTAAAAATACACTATTAATACTAATTAATAATCATATATAATAACAAAAATAAAAAATATCATAACAACAATAATGTGTAGATCTTTGGTCTCTCAAAGACGTACTAGGAGCTATTCGCATTATTCTGGAAATGCATCACTTGAATCTAGTGTGACAAATTTATTAAATACAGTAGTAGGTGCTGGTATGCTTGCTATGCCTTATGCATTTAAATGTAATGGGGTATTTTTAGGATTAATAATGTTGCTTTTTGCAGCAATAACATCTGGAACTGGTCTATATTTACAAGCTAGATGCGCAGGATATATTGATCCAGGACATGCATCATTTTTTACTTTAGCACAGTTAACATATCCAAACTTAGCAGTAGTATTTGATCTTGCTATCGCAATAAAATGTTTTGGTGTTGCTGTTTCTTATTTAATAATTGTTGCTGATCTAATGCCACAAATTGTACGTAGTTTTGGTTTTAATTTAATTTCTTCAAACCTTGACCAACAAATGGAAATTCAAGAACATTTACATCAATTACATCAAATTGTTGATGATTCAATGTCACAAAACCCTTATGATTTATCATCTTCAGTTGCTTCATCAAAAACAGGTCTTTTAAATCCTCTTGATGGTTCAATAGAAGAATCAATTTTTCTTCAAAGAGAATTTTGGATTACTGTTAGCATAATAATACTTATCCCACTTTCATTCATGAGAAAACTTGATTCTTTAAGATATACTTCAATTATTTCTATTTTATCAGCTATTTATTTAGTTCTTATTGTAGTAATTCATTTTATTGTAAGTGATATACCTTCAGAACTAAGAGGAGAGGTTAGACTTTTTTTACCACAATCTTTTACAGCTGTATTATCTGCACTTCCTGTTATTGTCTTTGCATTTACTTGTCATCAAAATATGTTCAGTATAGTTAATGAAATACACGATAAATCAATGAGATCTTTAACTCGTATGCTTGGTTCAACTGTTTCACTTGCTGCATCTTTTTATATAATTCTTGGTCTTTGTGGTTATTTTACTTATGGTGACGCAGTTTCTGGTAATATAGTAGCAATGTATCCTCAATCTACTTCTGCTACAATTGCAAGAATGGCTATTGTCATCTTAGTATTATTTTCATATCCATTGCAGTGCCACCCATGCCGAACATCTTTAAATCATATTATATATTGGTTTAAAAACAGACATAACATTAACAATATTAACAATATTAATAATAAAAATAGTAACAATAACAATAATAATAATAACAATAGTATTAATAATAGTAGTATCAATAATAGTATTTCTCCTTCCTTAGTATCTACTTCAACTGTGGTACCTTCAGTTGTTTCATCAACTATAATAAGCCAGCCAGTAGTTGCTTCAAATTCGGCAACAGTAGCTTCTGCTTCAACCTTATTATCTTCACCACTATTATTATCCTCATCTACTCCATTGGTACCCAATTCTAATATTGGAGTACCTCCAACTGGAGTCCCATTACACACTGGAAGGTTTTTCTTTTTAACGTGTTTTATTATGATTCTATCTTACTTTACCGCTTTATCTGTAACTTCTTTAGAAACAATGTTAGCATTTGTTGGTTCTACGGGATCCACATCAATATCATTTATTCTACCGGGTATCTTTGGTTATAAATTACTTGGGAATCTTCCATTAGCTGAATCAAAACGATCTGATGATGAAGAAAGCGCTACTGCATTATATTACCGTTCAACTTCTTCATCATCATCACCACCGCAACAAGTATTAGATGGTGGTTTATCTAGTAATTTTTTTGGAAATGGAGATTCTTCTTCTTTACCTTTACATGTACCAGCGAATGGAATTTTAGGTAGATTAAGGATTTTCTTAAGTTCATTATCTTGCATAAGATTAGTTTCACTGGGTTTAGTAGTCTGGGGTTTCCTTGTTATGATTCTTTCACTTTCTACGGCTATTTTTGTTTCTAAATGAAGATAATAATTATATAGGTTTATTTAAGAAATAAAAATAACTAATTAGAAGGGGATACAAATAAAATAGAAGTAAAATAAATAACAGAAAAGACAGGAAAAAAGAAAAAACAATTGAATGAATTCTTAAGTAATTAATAAAAAACCAATAATTAAATAAGTCCTTAAAAAAAAAAAAAAAAAAAAAAAAAAAAAACGAATAATTGCATAATAAAATGTCTAAAAAATTCAATGATAAATTAGATTTTTTATAAAGATAGAACAATCATATAGGTAATTAACCTCAAACATTACATTAAATTTCTTTACTTTTCAATACATAGAATTTAATAATTTAATTTACATACATTATAAAAGTAATAAGTTATAGGTAATACATGAAAGAAGCTGAGAAGAGGACTATTAGAAAAAAAGAAAAAAAGCAGCTTTTTTCTCAGCACTAGATACAATATGAAAATCCATTAAATAAATATTAAAAATGCTTTAAATACATATGAATATAAATATATTTCTATTTTGAACAAATCTTTTTATATTCCATATATATTCTACAATTATAATATTAGTTCTTCATTAGATTACAATGCTTACTTAAACAAATGAGTACTTTTTTTTGAAATCAATATATGAAGTTTATGTTCGCTGTAATATTATTAATTTATTAAACTGTAAATAAATAGACAACTACATTAAAAAAAGGTAGCTTTAATTACTCACTCGTGCACTTTTTTTTTATTGCTCTTGGATGCTAGCATTGCTACGGGTTCACTAAGGAAGTTTGCTTACTAAATTAGTGGCTTTGCAATAATGACAGCAGTCCCAGCTAAAATAATAGATTTATCTTGGATATTAACCGTGCGTTTATTAAAACAATTGTTTATTGTACTAAAGTTTTGTATTTGTCTTTGATGCTACTAATATATTTTTAGTTGCACATAATTACTAGTTTACTGTTTTTATTATTTATGGATTTACAATATTTTTAGAAATTTTATTTGAAACAATTTTAATCTGCTCATTTGCATTTTAGTGACCAAACTAAACTCTTTTCAGTAGATTTCATGCATATCACTATTAGAATCCAAATATCTTTTACATGAATGTTTTTACGATAAATGTAACAATAAAAATTTTATTTTTTTATTTTTCTGTTTGTATTACGAACTTATGCTTGGGAAGATTCAAACATAAAATTATCATTTAATACTTTACATAAACACAAACACCAATAGAAAAAGAAACCGAACGGTTATGAGTTTTTTTTTTATATCAGGTATTAAACTTGCTCATAATACTCAAAGATCGGCCGAATTCATCTAGCCTCTGAATGATTATTAATCACCATATAAAGATTAAAAAGTATGGAGAAGAGAAAAATGTCTATCTTAGGGTCCTTTTACATCGGTTGTATGATGGGTTCAGCCTTGTTATGTGTTAAATGTGTACGAATGAAATATTTATGCATAGCAACACAAAAAAAAAATACGAATTTTCAATATTTAAAAGAATACCATTTGTGAATTCATTATTATAAAACAATCCCCTAAACCGCGAGAGACTGGGCCCATAATACGGCGGCTTTTAGGGGTCCTTCGGGGTCCTACAGTAAATACGAAAAAGTAGTTTCATATATAAGTTCGCAAATAAGAATCGCGTTTCTATAGAAACACAATTGTTTCTACAGTAGAAAATACAAATTGTTTATTTGACTATATTGGAGACAAGAATATTTTGCAAATTGCAATATACGGTACGTAATTTATTGCGTATATTTGATTTGTATGAAATGTAATTGTAGATAAATAAATAAAACAAGTAGAAAAAGACAGAATAATTAGAATACATAAGTAAATAAGTGAAATAAGTGAAATAAATAAAGTAGAATGGAACAGATCAGTAATTGTTATATAATGTATATTTTGTGTGTATATTGATATCTATATTCTGAATGTATACACTCAGTGGATAAATCAACACATTAAGTCTACTGTTTCTAAAGTCTTAAAGTATATATTGTATTAAATTGTATAATCGCTATGGCGATTATATAGTTACAAGGGGTTGCTAAAGAAATGTACACTCTTTGTACTTCCTTGTTCACGGTATGCGAAGTATCTAGGGGGAAGAATGTTAAATGGTTACATAATGCTCTGTTGTGTGTATGTAAATTTTAATTGTATGTTGTATATTGTATATTGTATATTGCTATTGTATATTTACACACATTGTATCTATTGCACAATATTTCTATGTAGTCCAATATTCTTAAACAAAGTTATATGAACGTTAATTTTTTGCTAAATTATAAATACATACCAACCAACAAAGGGATAAACACTGACCAAGAATCACGTGATTAACACGAGAATAGTTGCCATAGATACCAGTAGCTTGGTGCTACGTAAAAGATTTGGCGTGTGTTTTTTATTAATTTTTATTAAAAATTTAAACTTTATTACTATTTTAGCTTTTCTTTGTTGGATTATTTCCCTGATTTGCACGTGATTACGCAGAAAAAAAACCAACGTTCAAACCCAGGGTAGATTTGTGGACAAGTTGTTCAGGATACTAATATTGTTATTATTTATATTCTTGATTGTATTGTATATTTTTGTTTACTTATTTATTATTTGTTTTTAAGTGATTTTGGTTTTTATTTATTTGTTTATTGATTTTTAATATACCATATTACACATTGGGATATTTTACTTTTTGAATAATTCGTTTTTATGTAAAGTCATTCGTTGATTGTCTTTCGTTAGTTGTGTTGTTAAATAAGAGATAAGAAATATTATTATTTATTATTATTATTATTATTTATTATTTATTATTATAAGTATTATTTATTATTTATTATTATTATTATTATTTATTTATTATTTATTATTTATTATTTATTATTTATTATTTATTATTTATTATTTATTATTTATTATTTATTATTTATTATTTATTTATTTTTTTTTTTTTTTTTTTTTTTTTTTTTTTTTTTTTTTTTTTTATTTATTTTTTTAGTATTTTTTTTTTTTTATTTTTAAAAAAAAATATTTTTAATAAAAAAAAAAAAAAAAAAAAAAAAAAATATATAATTAATAAAGAAACAAAGAAATATCCATTATATTTTCATCCAATACCAATATTCATAAATCTCATTTATTCATATAAAATACATATTGAAACAGATACTTTGTTATTTACCTTTTATTATTTATTATTCAGTATTACCGCTGTATTTACAATCATTTACAACTATTTACAGGCTATACAATTAAATTCTTAACTTATATTAATTCTTTGAAAATAATTTATTATTAATCTATTGGGAATACAGTTAAACATAAATAAATAATTTATTTATAGTCACATCTTGGCGTATTTTTTTCCAAAACCGTCTTGATTCCCGCTTGGATACACTTTGCCACTATATATCACACGCATATATTTTGTTTACATTTATACATTGCATTCTAATTATTAAGTTATCCCAACCGTATCATATACCCGTATAAAAATATATTAATATATTGTATGTGACATTTATTTATATAGTATAATATACACTATGGAACATAATTTATCAAGGGGTCCGTCTTTTATAAATAACGACGATTCAAATTTAAACACGTTCAAATCTTCATCTTCAGCGTCTTTGCAATCAAATACGCAACCCAATCAAATTAACCAAAATTCTGATACAAAACATCGTGTTTTCGGTCTATCTAAATTATTTAAAAAAACAAACACTTTGCCCTCTTATATTTCTCGCTCTAAAAGTGCAAATGCAAATAGTACACACACTAATAATAATTTAAGTACGCATACAAGTGGAAGTGGCAGTGGCAGTGGCGGCGGCGGCGGCGGTATGCATATAACTGATAATGACGAGACACATATAGCAAGTATTGATATGCATACAGAGAACAATATAGATTTTATTAGCAACAACAACAACAACAATAGTATTAATAATTCATTTTCAACCCCTTCATTATTAGAAATGCAAACTAATTCTCCTATTTCAATAAATGAAAGTGCAAATGCAAATATAAATGCAAATATGAATGCAAATATGAATGCAAATATGAATGCAAATGCAAATATAAATGCAAATACAAATACAAATGCAAATGCAAATATAAATACAAATGCAAATACAAATATAAATACAAATGCAAATATAAATGCAAATACAAACAATAATACCAATACAAATGCAAACAATAATAAAAATAAAAATAATCCTTTTCCACATATGTCACAAAGAAATCAATCACTTCAAAGATCATCATTTAGACTAAGAAAAATTGACATTGGCCTTCTTTTAGGTGATCCATTTGCACTTTCAACTTTTTCAGTGTGTACTATAGGTTGGATAGTTGCATTTGTAGGATCAATAATAAGAGACTCAAGTGACACTTATCCACCCTATAATTGGTGGAGATTAGTATATGAATTATTAATAATTACAGCTGTTGGTTATATGTTTATTACCGATGAAGGTGCGGGTCCTTATAAATTAGTTTTTATTGGGTTTCTTTCAGTTGCTTGTAATTATACGACTGATGCAACAAATGCTGTTATTTATACATCCTCATCATCTTCGAATGCTGCTTCTGCAGGTTTTATTCTTATGTCAATTTGTAATTTTTTATGGTTAATATATTTTGGCACCCATCCATCTGCTCCAATCCGTCGTTTAATTGACTCTTACGCCTTACGTCGTGAAGTGCTTTTAGGAAGTGGCAATCATCTTATTAATAGACATAATAAAAATAATAATAATAACAGAAATAAGAATAATCGTGCATCTCAATCTTATTATGAAAAATCTCCACAATTATATGATCCAGCTGTTTTTAATTCCGATATTGAACGTAGTAATTCAATTAATAATAATCATACAAATAATGGTTATCATGCTTCTTCAACCATTGGTTCACAAACTATAAGAAATTCCGATTTACGTAATTCACCACAACATGCATTTTATAACTCAAAAGATTCTTCTCATGACTCGAATAGATATTATTCTCCTTCTTCACATCTTCCCGATGAAAGCTATCGCACATCAACTTATAGAGATTTAACTGCAAGATATCCTTCATCTGTTATTGGAAATTCAAATTCTAGTGCCAATATTGATTTAAATGATTCAGATATTCCTTTTGATAATATTGGCACAGATAATTTAGGATTACAACAACAGTTTAGTAATGAAGAGAAACAATTCCCCGACATTGTTAATTCTTTATTAACTTCTGCAAACGATAATCAAAATAATGTCACTGAAGTTAAACATAATTCAAATATTTCGGTTCAATCTATAACTAATATTAATGATTTCAATAATATTGATGATCATCGTCCTTCATTATCAAGCCCTTCTTCCTATAATTTTAGAGCTCAAGCAATTTATGATTATTCAGCAAGCGCTGATGATGCAAATGAATTATCATTTGATAAAGGTGAAATTCTAGAAATTGTTGATATATCTGGAAGATGGTGGCAAGCTCGTAGAGCTAATGGTGAAACTGGCATATGTCCTTCAAATTATGTCCAATTATTAACATGAGTATCATAATTGTTCTCGTTTTTTTGTTATCGTTATATTTTTGGGGTTGTATTTTTATTTATTTTCTATTACTGTTTGAGTAATATTCATTTGATACCTTTATTTGCTTAATCTATTGATTTTGGATTTTGGAATTTTGTTTCTCGTTTTTTGTTTTTTGCTCTTTGTATTTTGTTTAATGTTTGATTTACTTTACTTTTGTTTCTCTTCTATTCTGTTTCTTCATTTATTCTTTTAAAAGCTGTTTGTACATCATAAGTTAATATTTAAAATTAAATATTACTATCATTAAAAATAGTTTAATATTTTAATATTTATTTTTCTTTTAAAACAATAAAAATAATTAAATCAATATATATATATATCTAATTTTGATAAACTGTAATTTATATACCATGCATTTTCCCATATAAACTTTTATTTTACACATCTATTAGCTTTCCCCATCACCATTTTGTTTAATTTTATAGTCATCTATGCTATTTTTTTCATATCCATTTTTCTCCTCATAATAATCTTTTTCTTTACTATAATCATCATCATATTCATCATCTTCTTCATCCTCATCCTCATCCTCATCTTCATCTTCTGATCGCGTATCATCTGCTCCTTGACCAGATATTACTCTGAAAGCAACTTTAATAATCATAATAAACCAAATAAGACTAATAATTAATAAACCCCATAAAAGTGCTATAAATATAAAATGTAAAAATGGAGTAAAGCATCTTGTTGTATAAGATGGTAAATTAATTTCTTTATTATTTGAATTGTTAATAAATCTATTCTTTGTATCACTTATTATCTCTCCCATATTATCCATTGATTTTTTTAAAATACTTGTTGCAGTTGATAATAAACTTATGGTAGAAGCTAGAGTTGGGATATTAGAAAACTTTGAAATGCTAGGAACTTTAGAAAAGCTATGCAAATTTGAGGTAAAATATTCAAATGGTGATAAAACAGATTGAAATGGGAAAAAAATAAATGGATATATTTGAAAATGATCTGCAAGTGGTGGAACACAAGTACCAAATGTAATTAATTTTGGTGCAACAAAAGTAGCCGATAAAATTACTTTAACTAATAAAAATTGCCTACAATATATCCATGTAAGCATAAATAAAATAAACATCAAATCACAAAGTGTAGAGTGGCCAGTATACCTTAACATTTTTGCTGCAGGTAAAAAAATATCAACAAAGTCCATTAACACAAGTATAACATGACCAACACGTGTAAGAAAATAATAATAAGAACCAATTAATAAAGTGCATGTAATTATATGATGCATGAACATTTGCCAATAATCTTTTCGTTTTTCTTCAATATTTAAAGCAACTATTTGCTGTAACCAAAATCCTAATTGCACTAAGTAATAATACTTTATTGGCCCTGGAAGTAATGTATGTGGCCAACCAATCCATAAATTTTTAAATTCATTTATATATTCAGTTTTAAGTAGTAATAACATACCAACCCCAAACAATCCTATATAATATACCAACAACCATCCTTGTTCTGCAAATCTTGCCTGTCGTTTTAATGTGTTAACTTTTAATTTTTTTGCAATTGGCATTAATACCCAATCCATTATTGCTGATCTAAAAAATGTTACTAATACAAACCATGTTACAATAAGTTTACAATCTGATGGTCCAATTGCGTATAATATTCCAGTAAAATTTCCATGTCCAGGCTCATAAATATCTTTTTTAGGATATTCAAGTATAAAAAAGGGAGCCATCGAATTCCTATAACTAGGTGAAAAATAATAAACTAAATAAAAGATTAGAAAAATCATTAAACATATTTGTTTTTGATATTTATCAATAAGATTAAGTCCCTGGCTTAAGTATCCTAATTCTATTTTGCTTTTCCGATTTTTTCTTTTGTTATTCCTAGCAATTTTGTTATTATTATTATTATTATTATTTATAATAATCTTGTCATTATTAATATGCTTTACATTTCTGTACCGTAATTTTTCATCATTTTCATAACTTGTTTTTAGTTCCTTATTTAAAAAATACTTAGTCTCACTTCCTGTTGAATGAAAAGTTTCATTAGGTAATTTCAGAGTTTTCGAAACACCTTTTTCGCCGTTTAATTGTGAACGCATGTAAAAAATTTAAAATTTTTGAAAATTATAAAAAAGGTAATAAAAAAGGTTATAAAAAATAAAAATAAAAAATAAAAATAAAAATAAAAATAAAATAAAAATAAAAATAAAAATAAAAATTCAAAAATAAGCCAAACTATCCCCTTCTAAACCTATAAAAAAAACGAGAGATTCTATTAAATTATGGCCAATTACTAATTTAAATTAATTGAAGTAAAACCAAATTAACAAATTATATTGCTCAGAAGAAATAAATATCTATAGTAGAACAATAGATAAATATTAAGAAAACAAGTTGCGAAAAAAAAAATATAAAAAACACGCACAAAACACAATCACAAGAAAATTGGCCCTTTTAGGAACCAAAACACAATTTATAAATTTTTATTCGTTTATTTGATACAATTTTGCAATAGTAATATTATAAAAAAATTCTATTTTTTTCCCCTCTGTTTTCTCATAGTAAATTATTGGCTCAGTACAGCTAAAATTTTTAATATTTTTTCGGTTTTGTTGAAGCGACCGTAAAGAACAATTTGTATAAAAAAGGAGAAAACGCCTTGGTTCGAAACCGGCGCGTGGTACGAATTTCAATTATTTTGTTTTATTACGCTGATATAGTAGTATTCATTTTGATTATCTCAACTTATTATAATATTAATTATATATTTATTATTTATTTACTTCTTTATTTCATATTATTTAACTTATATTTGATATAATATGCAGGTCTAATAAGGGAGCTTTTCAAAATCACTGGTTACAGTCCCATTTACTGTAGTTATTTTACGCCAATATGAATCATCTTCTATATTTGAAGCGTACTGCTGCTCAGAAGAACCCCATGTTCTTCCAGGATCATCGAATAATCGTAAATATGTAGATGTACCATGTTGCTTTGTAGTAATCCCTTTATATGGAGCCGTTAGTTCTACCCCCCTATTAACTGTAGCATCAATTTCCAAATATGTAGAATTTGGAATTTGTATTACATCAATGCTTACTAGTCCAGAAGAATCAAATATATGATGTTTGGGACTATAGCTTCCAGGAATATAAAGAGTGTTTATTTTAGAAACAGAATAATGAACTTTTTGTTTAACCGAAACACCTTTTCTTCCTAATTTATCAATTAATTCTTTTTTCTCTAATCTTTCTTTTATTTTTTCATCTTCTAAGCTTTCCCCATTTTCAAGTTCTAGTTCTATTTCTTGATCAAGTAAAGGATTCTTAACTACTAATTTTTTTGCAAGGAATGATTGCTTATTCATAAATGTATAATGTTGTTTCCATGATGAAAAAAAATTTAAACCAAATTTAGTAGTTAAGGAAGACTCAATAAATATTTTACGAAGTGCAGTAATTTGTGTATCAAGAGTATCATTTTTTGAATTTGTTTTAGCAAAAATAGATGAAGTTGGACCTGCAGGTAAAGTTCCAATATTTGTAGTAATCTGATAATCTATATATTCATCATTAACATCTAGATACCATAATTCTAGTGAAGCAGTAACAAGCCAATTTTCATTTGTTATTTCACAGCCATCATGTGAAACAATTTTAAATGTTATATCAATTTTATTTTCTAATTTAGTATTTTCTAATTTTGATTTTCCTTCTGCTTCCACTTGCGCTTGCCAAATTGCTGGTAGCCAAGGTGTAATGTCTATTCCATATGATGGCAAATCATATGCATATAAACCAACAACAGGACGCCAAAGCCCAGGGGAAACACCACCAGTATATATAATTTCAAATGGCCAAGCTACGCCAGCAAGAACTGTAATATTATTTGCAAATGTAATTAATAATTGAAGCTCTCTAAAAGAGCCACCACCAACTAATTTAGTAGAATATTTATCAAAAGTGTTTTCATAACCTTTTAATGTATTTCCCCACCAAAATTCTTCTTTTGCATTTCCTGAAGCTTGAATATTTATAAAAGCACGCTTTACGGATTTTGATAATTCAATTTGTTCAATTTTAGCATTATCATGTGGCAATACCCATATTGGATCTTGTACTGTTTTATTATTTTTAATATTGGGATTTAAAGAAATTATTTGTGAAGGTGGTGTAGAAGATTTCAAAAATTGGGGAGAATAATAAAAATGTGCAGTTAAAGAGATATTTATTGGATAATAAATATCAGAAATAATATTGTTTAATTGAAAGGCAATAATAGCAGGATTTTCAAATAAAATTTTAAATTCTGTAATATCTTTCCATGCAGACCAATATGTTCCTATACCACCAGGTTCAGGAGTAGAGGTTCTCCATATTTCATTACCATTTATAAAAATATGACCCAGTCTATCATATTGTACGCCAGATACAGATCCATTAAGCTCTAATCTAACATGTGTAAATACAAGATCTTCGATAGGTTTGTATTCTATAATAGCTGGTTGATAATATGAATTACTAAATGTATGATTAATAAGTAACAATGACCCGATGGAATCACCTATGAAAGGAAGAGGAGGGGTAACATATATTGACTCAAATGGTGTTTTTTTGTTTTTTAATTCTTCATATTTCTTTTGTTTATTTGTTGTCATATAATCTATTGAACTTAAATTTTGATATAAATTTTGATATAGAACTTGAACATTATTTGTTACGTCGTCACTCTTTGAAATTTCTTTAGCAAATTTATTTGAATTTTGAAATAATAGTCCTCTAAAAGGATTTTCAAAATTATTTAAAAAGAGCGGAAAAGCATTAATAAGGTTATTATTATTATTTTGTAGTATATATAATGAATATATGATAAAAAAAATGAACTGCATTGATAACATGATTTTTTGTCTGTATTCAAGAAAATAAAAATAGGAAGTTCAACAATTATTTATTAACATTTTTGTACCTTTTTAGTTTTTTAGAAAGGGTCTACAGTAATTACATTTATCTGTATTTGTTTGATTTTATTTTATTATATTGAATTTATTATTTACCAATAAACTATCTATCGTATACAAATTAGGCGTAATTTATATAAATGAAAAATGAGAAATAAATTGTATATTTATATTATAGATTTATATTTTAATCTACTTGTAGATTAGGACTAGTGAAAAAACAGTACAAGTTTTTTGGTCTAGCCTGACAAAAATAACTGTTTTTCCAATATGGCCCAGAGGCTACGTTTTTTTTATATGTTGTGGAAAAGATAACATTTTTACAAAATCATTTTTGTTTTTTTCATCAGTAAGATGACTATGTAAAATAATATATTTGTTAATAATCAAGAGTATGGTAATGTAGAGATAAAATTACTTTAAGAATATTTGTCTACTGAAATAGAAGCCCATTATTGGAATATCAAAAACAAAAACAAAATAATGTTTTCTGAAAATATTATTTAGCCTGGCAAGTAATCTAGTTTAAAATAGTTTTCGAAATATATTTCTAGCAATACCAAACTAAAATATTTTCATTTATTGCATCAGCTTTTATATCATGAAGGGATTAGCGTTTCTTAATTGTTTCGGCAATTTTTCTACAAGTTTTGCATATTGTTTTGCATATTGTTTTTCATATTGTTTTTCAAATTGTTTTGCATATTGTTTTTCATATTGTTTTGCATATTATTTTGCATATTATTTTGCATAATCGTAAGTTTTAAGATAGCATTGTCGATAATAATGATATTTACATTTAAAACATTAACTTCAACTAACCGTAATATAATTGACTATCTGTGTGCAGAGGAAATAAGATAAAAGAAAAGAGATTACTAAATAGTTATTACGTGTTAGAGTAAAAGCTAAAGACAAATACATATTTTTACTTGGAATTTAAGTATCTATATACTCTATATGAAATAATGAAAAATAATGAAAATTAAAAAAAATATATAATATGGTTTCTCATTTTCAGGTTAACTCTGTCCTAAAATATTTGCTTTATAAATCATATGTGAAGATATTACAGTAAATATAATAAATAAATTAATTTAATATAATAAAAGTAAATCAAATTGAACTATTAAAATGCAGAAAAGAAAACAAAGCACTTTATTTGTATTTCATATTTGATAAAAAAAACTGATATATATGTATAACGGAAAAAAAAAGAGAAAAAAAATAAGTAGTTGTAATGATCAAATAACCAATTATGTAAAAGAATAAAATAATGCTTTATAAACAGGAGGGCAATTGAACAGTTTAAATATAAATAATACACAAGCAACCAAATAACGTGTATTTTAAATAAAAATTCTCCCAGAAATTGAAGACGTAATAAAAATGACACATAAGTGTCCAGAAATTGTTGGTTTTTCCTTATTCTACTTAAATAAATACGTAAACTACGACCATATAGAATCGACCTCTTCCCATATGGCGTCAATACATGAGAGCGATAAATGGTAAACACTAACTACATAACAACCATAGTGGATACTATGAATTAAATGATTTTGAAATCCTTAGGACAACGGTTTGTTTCGATCACTATAACAATTATGATAAAACAATATACAACCCTTTTCATTGGAGAATTATTACCAAAAGTAGTAGTAATTAACAAAATAAGAATAGTAAATTTAACCCAATTAAGACAAGTATGAAGATAATAAATAAATAAATAAATAAATGAATCAATAAAGCAATTATTATGTTTATTAGAATTTACTTTTGTTATTGTGTTTTATTTATTTATTGATAGTTTCTTTTAATTTTTTTAAGTTTTATTATTTTTTTAAACTTTTCTTGACTTATAAATGTCTGATGCGAGAACTTTTTCAGGCCCAGAAGTTATCATCGAATATGACGACAGTGAGGATAACTACCAGACAGAAGAGTCAGAAGTGGACTCGATGGAACAAGAGGACAATTTTTACGCAGCAGTCCGGAAAGTCTACCAAAATGTCGAAGGTATTAAATATTATTTGCTATTACTATTATTATTTAGTTTTAACTTTATTTATCATATTAAAATTTAAAGCTAACCTCGTTAGAAAGATCCGGGAGTTTACGACGATCTAGTTAAAAAAATCAGATCTTTCAAAAAGAAAGAAAAGTCTATAAATATCTTAGGTGAAATTTACAAAGATATAAAGACGAAGTATTCTTGGCCAAACAATCCACCTCCTCCACCTATAGAGTTTACAAAGCAGGGTCGCGTTAATAAATTAGCAGTCTCGAGTTTATTAAGTCCATGGTGTGAACAACAGAGTTATTTCGAGCTGTTTGGCCTAACAATTCAACCTCGAACTGTACAAATGCATGTAGGTTCCAAAATTCATAAAATTATTGAAAAAAAAGAAAATGAAAAATTACCAGGTTTGGTGGTAGAATATAAACCAGTTGAAAATTTATCTTTAGAGGAAAAATATGCTCTTCAATTGTTAGAAAATACTAGAAAAGTAGAATTCTTACTAAAATATGGTTTAGCTACGGAAGTTAAATTATTTTCAAATTTTCAAGGTTATTACGTGAATGGGATTGCTGACACAATTTCATTTGCAAATGCTCAAGAGTTTATAAAATACATCATGGGGAAGAAATACATAGACTTATTTTCACAGGCCAACTTTGACGATGTAAATCAAAGTACACCTTCAGAATCTTCTATTTCAAGCTCGGCATCCACAACAGATAAATCTCATGTTACTTCTTATACTTTACCAAATATGTCAACTTCAAAAGTTTACCTATCTGATATTAAAACAGTCAGAAGATCTCTTTCACGTTCACAAGCTGATTCTGCTTACTTCCAGAGTATGATGTATAGAAGTATGTTTAACAATCTTGCAAATGGAAAAGTAGATGTTGCTGATTGGTTTGAAAATGTTTTTGAACACTTAGACTTTTATAAAGAATTTAGTCCAGAATTTATTTCTTCAATTGAAGAAGCTTTTGACTGCAATCAATATGGCTTTAATTTACGGGAAGTTTGCAAATCGTATGAAAAAGCCTTTTATCCATTTGCTGGCTTAACTGGAGACATGGTTGGGGTTAAATATATTCGTCAATCAAAAAAGATGTCCGAAAACGGTTTAATATATTCTGCTATAGATGACAAACTTGAGCAATTTTTACAAGATAAGATTGGCTATTGGAATGGTAAAAGACCCCCTAGAGGCGTCCAATTTGAAGATGGTTACAAATGTGCTTTTTGCAAATTTTATCCAATTTGCGATAAAAAGCCTGAAGAGCCAATTTCTAAAGAACCTCTTACAAAAATCTTTTGAAATTATCTGTTTTTATATATCCCATCTACACTGTTGGCTTTACTTATATATATATGTATCTGGAATACTAATAAGTAATTCATAACAATAATAATAATAGTAACAATGATAAATAAAAATAAAAGTAGAATATTACTAATTTAATATTGAGTTGGCTTCTTAAATATCTTACTGAATATCTAATCAAAAATATTTATACTAAAGTTTAGAAGGATAAACAGATTCATCAGAAGAAGAATAAATTATTTGCCATGATATTAATGAGTTTATGTAATCAATTTGCTATTTAAAACCCTAATAAGCGCATCTTATAGGGTAAGCTTTCTAATAATCAGCGAATAAACAAAATTATATTAAAAAACAATCTTTAAATAATACACTAATTCTTACTAAGCTAGTTGGGACTTTATACGAGAGTTATTAATTGGTTAATTGATATATATTTCTATTAACGTCTAGGACTTAGTTTATTAAATTGTTTATTATTTATTATTATTGTTTTATGACATTTATAGTGATTTCTTCTACTAAATCAAATCATTCAAGATTTTTGCAGGCTTGCTTTAAAAATTTTGAATTTAATTATTCTTTATTTCAAATTAAGAACAATAGATTATTTATTAGAAAAATGAGTTCAGTGGCAGTTAATACAGAACGCCCAACAAAGAAACCTCGATTAGACGAAAAAATTGGGTTGAATTTAGAAGAAAGGAAAGACAGTTCTCTAATACAACTGGCTCAGACTAAAGTTAAAAAATGGAAAAAAACTAAATCTTCTAAAAGGTATAGGGAATTAGATGTTTCATCGCCTGAAATGATCTTACTTGCAGACATTCAAGATACTTTAACTTCTCTTAATATTTCTTATCATGAAATTCATACAGACATTAGTGCTTATAATAAATATTATCATTTAATTAAGCCCGGAAAAGGTAAAAAGACGGTAGAAGGTATAGAAAATGGAGATCGTCTTCCAGCAATTTCTCAATTCAGGGTGATAGATTTAGAAATATTTGGAATTACAGCATCTGGAGAAGGTATAGGTATTTTGGATCATTGCGAAAAGATAGAAAAAGAAACAAAAGAAGAAAAAGAATGTGTACAGCCCCCAGGTGTTGGTAAAAAGGAGGTTGTGTTGGTTCCCTTTACTTTGCCTGGTGAAATCGTCAAGGCAAAAATATATTTCGTAGATGAATTCTATTCAAAAGCGGATTTTCTTGAAGTTATAAAAAAATCTCCTATGAGAAATGATTCTTTAACAAAATGTAAATACTTTAAGAAATGTTCTGGCTGTCAATATCAAATGATTTCTTATAAGGATCAACTAGAATTAAAAAAATCTGTCATAGAACGAGCATACAAGCATTTATGTTCATCTGAAATTGATATAAGATTAAAAAATCGTCTTCCCAATGTAAGTGACTGTCATGGATCGCCATTACAGTATGGCTATAGAACTAAAATCACTCCGCATTTTAATCTTCCAAGAAAATACGTGTACAAGGAAGGAGATGTACGGCCACCATTAGGATTCCAGCAAAAAGGAAGAAACTGTGTTATTGATATTGAAGAATGTCCAATTGCTACAGAATCTGTACAGAAAGGATTAGAGAATGCACGCGAAAGTTTTAAAATAGACTTTAAAAAGTATAAAGCTGGTGCTACAATTAATTTACGAGAGGCTGCTACTAACATAGAGTTTGAGGACGAGAAAGGAAACAAAAGTAAAAAAATCAAATCCTTTGAAAAAATTTGTAAGAATGATCCTCGAGATCTTATGGAGGAAGTTGTTGATGAAAGATATGTATTTGAATTTCCCTCTGGAGCTTTTTTTCAAAACAACAATGCTATATTGGGTCCTTTGACAACATATGTAAAAAATAATCTTGGTGCTCCAAAGAATTTAGTTGATACATATTGTGGATCGGGATTATTTGCAGTAACATGTTCGTCAGGTGCAGATAAAGTTTTAGGTGTAGATGTTGATGCTGGAAGTATAAAGAGTGCTACAGAGAATGCGAAAAGAAATAATATAGAAAATGCAACTTTTATATCTGGAGATGCAGATAGAATTTTTGCAAAGCTTACTAATATTGATGCAGATAACACTGCAGTTATTATTGATCCACCACGAAGAGGAAGTGATGAATCTTTTTTGAAACAACTTTTAGATTTTTCTCCTAAAAGGATTGTGTATGTTTCTTGTAATGTTCATTCACAAGCTAGGGATTTACATTATTTTTTAACTCAAGAGTCTGGAATGGCTTACAAAGTTGAATCTATTACAGGGTTTGATTTATTTCCACAGACGCATCATATTGAATCTGTGGCAGTTATCTCACGATAACTATGTTACTATTTTTGTTTTTTTATTTTATTTTATTTTTTATTTATTTTATTTTTTATCTTATTTTAATTTAATATGCTTGTTATGTTTTGTTTTAATATCTTGTTTACGGGAATATTTGTATAGTGAATGTATATAGAATAAAAGTTATTGTTTATAGAGGTTATTAATATTTAAATATGAATAAGAAAGATAAAAGATTAAAATCTAGCAAGTAGGTTGGTAATTATCAACAAAAGAACACAAAGTAAGCGAATGACATGACAATTGCCATAATAATTCTGGTATCCATTTAAATGTTAAAAAGAAAAACACTTATAGTAATACAAAGAATTGTATAAAATCATATGAAATATATCTATGGAAGTTTTGCGTCATAATCATATATACACTATTTTTTTATAGAGTAATATTATTCTGCTAAAAGCATAAAAATAATAATACATGCATAATAATTGAAATGAAACTACATACTATTTCAATATAACATACTTTTGTATAGTATTAGTATGTTAAATCGATAAACTCCTAGTAAAAAAAACCTATAAACAAAGTCGTTTACTCGCAAATCACCATGGTAACCAGATATTAAAACAAAATTAGAAATTACTTTTAAAGCTTAATTATATAAGGTAATAAATAAATAAATACAAAGTAATTATTATAGTAAACAAAACTTAGCATTGAAAAGAAAAAAAGTTTTGATAAATTAATATATATATACGATTATATATACGCATACATATACGCATATATATACGCATATATATATATATATATATATATATATATATATATATATAAATATAATAAAGCATAGATAATGTCAGACACATCATTGCCTGGGTCTTCCCCATTTATGTCTACGCCAAAAAATGGAAGAATAGCAAAACCGAAATTATCTACGAATAAAAAATCGTTAACTAGATTTTCACTTTCACCAGCAAAAGCTAATTCAGTAAGATCTAGCTTAAATATTTTAAGAAAAAATAGCCAGGGATCACCTTTAAAAGGTAATATTAGTTTACCTATTATTTCTAATTCTTTAAATGGATCTCCTATAGGTTCTTCATCACCTACTTTTGGAAAATATGGGTTGAAATTATTTTCTACACCTTTTAAATCTTCATTGCGAGAAGTACAAACTCAGAATAAAAATCAAAGTCCATTAAAGGAAATTCAACCTTTTAAGGGCAAGAACAATAACGAAGTTGACGAAAAAGAAAAATTTATAAATGCCAATGACCATGATAATGAATACCACGAAAATACTTTTAGTAAAGAAGATATAGAAGAATCTCAAAATAAAATTGAAAATCGAAATTTTCAAGATAAAAATGATAGTCAAGTTGAAATAAATAGATCACAATCAGTATTATCTACGGATTTTTTAAATATGCCTCATGAAGTATGTAATGATGGACTAAAATTAGAGAATAACTCTTTAAAATATCAGTTAGCTTCCTTACAAAATGAAATTGCTAGAAGTAAAATACAGTATGAAGATAATTTAAGACAACTTGAAGGGAAAATAAAATCAGAAGGTGCACGAGCTGACGCTAGTGAAAGAGATCAAGCTTTTTTATATGAAAGATATTCTACATTATCGAACACGTATGAAGAAACGTCTAAAAAATTGTCAGATTTTGAATCTAAATATATGTCGAAAGTGACAAAATGTCAACATGAAGCATCAAATTTACGCGAAGAACTAGCAAATGCTATGAACTCTAATGAAGAATTACAGGAGAAAATGAATCGAGAAAAAAGACAACAAAGTCTAAGAATTAATACCCTTGAAAATGGTATCACAGAATGTCGAAAAGAAATAGAAAAATATATTTCTAATTTATCTTCGGCAAATAATACTATAGCTTCGAAAGAAGGAGAAATTGAAAAATTAAAAGATTGCTTATCTTCATACGAAAATAGTGGATTGGGCAATTTTCAACAAACACAAGAAGAAATCGTTAGTTTACGAAAACAAGTTTCAGAACATTTATCAACTATACATAAACTTGAGGCACAAAATTCTCATTATAAAGGTACACATGAAGAATTGATTGAAGTAAGAAAAGAATTACAGATTTCACAGGAAAAAATTTGGGCTGCTGAATCAAAGTTATCGCAAATGGAAGAACTACGAATAAAAGCAGCTGAGTATGAACTAAAAGCTGCAGAATTAAAGGATGAACAAGAAAAATGGAAAGCATATTTAAAAGATAAAACTAATGGGCAAAATAATGAAGTATTAAAAACTCCAGAAGATGTGGTTAAAGCACTAGTACAGTCAAGAGCAGAAACTATATCTGCATTAGAGAAATTAGGTCGAATTTCAGCAGAAAATAGTGCACGTGCAAGTTCTATTAAAGGTGCATCTGAAGATACTACGCGATTACAATTATCTATAAGAGAAATACAAAGTAAACTTGATAAAGAAGTAGCAATTCGTTTAAGGGCTGAGAGACAAAGAGATCTTAAGTCCCGCGAAGTGGGATTTTTAAGAACACAGTTAAAGTCATATGAGGATGAAACATTATTAATGAAAGATCCAGATGCGAATAGTGAGGTACATAAATACAAGGAACAGATAGAAAATTTAGAATTACTTATAAAAGATTATGAAGAGGAGATTAAAAGACTTACAGAAACTCTTACATCATTTTCTCCAGTTAATGGTAATAGCAAGGGAATAAATTTGAATGATAAAAAAGAGAAAGAGAAAAATGAAAATAAAATGGTGAAAAATTTATTAGAAAGGAATGATGTTTTAAATAAGCAAGTTGAACAAGCGGAAATAAAGATTAAAGAATACGAGATTGAAATGGAAGCGATGAAAAGAAGAATAATGACAGCAGAAGATAGTGCAAAAGCCCGAGAACGAGTTTTGGAATTGAGAGAAAATCCAGGTTGGAAGGATCAGTTTGTTAAACGGGAGTTATTAAAAGCTTTACAAGAAGAGAATGAGGCATTACTAGCTGAATCAAAGAAAGCTGGGTCTAAATCAGTTAAAAGAATGCAACTTGAAAAACGAGAGTTAGAGAAGGAGATTGAATCTAGGGATAAGCGAATAAAGAGGTTAAAAGAAATATTTGCGGCAAAGTCACTTGAATTTCGAGACTCAGTATATTCACTTTTAGGATTTAAACTTGATTTTTTGCCTAACAATACAGTACGAGCTACAAGTATGTATTCTGAAAAAAGTGAAATGAATGTGCCTACGTTTATATTTGATCCTGAGAAAGGAACAATGAAGTTACAAGGACATGCAGCATCTGAAGATTGTACTAATTTAATAAAATTTTGGGTACAGGAAAGATTGGATATTCCATGTTTTTTTTCTGCTCTTAATCTTGAATTATATGAAAAGACTCATTCAACTTAATCAATTAGTTAATTAAACGAGGTTATACTGTTTTGGGAAAATATGTTTAAATTAATTGGTGGAATGTTATTATTTAATTAGAGGGAAATATAGATTGTTTACATGGATTCAAAAGCAGAAGAAAAGCTTAAGTTAAAAATGCATTTGTTTTGTTTTAATTTGTTTTGTTTTAATTTATTTTGTTTTGTATTGTTTTAATAATAGATTGCAATAAAGTCTGCGTCTTTTTCTGCAGCTATAATACAACTGAGGACTAGACTCTACGATCTGTTTGTATATATTTACATATAAAACATATTGGTATTTAAAACTATGAACAAAAATGAAATAAGTAAAAATTAATGGATTTATTCATTTCTAGTATTAATTAATTTTCATCTTGACAGATGGGTTATTTGTATTACTTGAATAGTAGTGGATCAAGAAATAGGAACAGGGGGGAAGAGTTTTTATTACTCAGTATAAGATATCTTACATAAGCAGTTAATTAATTTTAAAAATTTAATTTTTTTTCTTTTTAACAGACTGCACAATAAATAAATTTAAATGTGTTAATTATTTTCGTTGTCATCTAGATCACCATGACAACTCTAATAATGATTTATATTTTCTAATAGAAATTTTATTCGCAGTTTATTCTTTTTTTTTTCCTTTTTTTTCTTTTTCTTTTTATAGGAGAAAGGGACGAAAAACAAATTGTACATTGAGTGAGTGCATTATTCTTATTATTATTATTGCTATATATAAATAAGGATCTTGTAATTAATTTTAATTTAAATATATTTAATTTTAATGTAATAGTTTATAGTGTATACATATTTATTTATTTATTTATTTATTTATTTATTTATTTAGTTAGTTGTTAGTTAATTGGTTATAATATTTTTAACATTTCTGTAAACGTCATTATTAATCGTATATAATACAATAGTCATATTTGGCCAAAACTGGCTTCGCCTTAGATGAGTGTATTTTAATAATTGGTTATTAATTTAATTAGTTTTATTATAAATTTTATATTTTTACATATTTTTACACATATTTACAACTATTTACACATATTTACATCCATTTACATTTCATATTAGTATAATTTTATTTACTCGTTTTCTATTTTTATTAGAAGAAGAAAAAAAAAAAATAAAATAAAATAATAAATACAATAACTAGGTGTGAAGTGCAATGAGCATCTATAGAAGAAGATCAAGTATTCAATCAGCACAGGTAGGATATTAAATTTTTTTGTTTTATATATATATTGGTATTTGTATATTTGTATTTGTATTTGTATATTGGTATATCGGATTGAATCACCATTCGTATAGATAGTATTTTATTATTTGGCAATCTTATCTCATCTGTGGAGAGTTATTTATATGGTAATATTAGTATAGCAGTTGCTATTTACTATTGCTATTTATTTGATTATTATTTATTATTTATTTTTTGTTATTTTTTACTATTGATTATTATTTATTTTTTATTATTTATTTTTTATTCTTTTTTACTATTGACTATTATTTTATTATTTATTATTTATTTTTTATTATTTTATTATTTCTTCTTTATTCTTTTTCACTATTGACTATTATTTTATTATTTATTATTTATTTTTTATTATTTTATTATTTCTTCTTTATTCTTTTTTACTATTGACTATTATTTTATTATTTATTATTTATTTTTTATTATTTTATTATTTATTCTTTATTCTTTTTCACTATTGACTATTATTTTTTTATTTTTTTTATTGTTATTTAACATTACTATTTACTATTAGTATTTCTATTTATTATCAGTTATTATCACTAGTGTATTTAGTTGTTATTTACTTATTATACATATGCATATACATTTTATTATTATTGGTTACTATTGATTATTATTTAATTTGTTCTACTTTTTATTATTTTTCACTTTATTGCTTTTTCGCTTCTTATTACTTTTTTTTTATTAGAAACACACCTACCTTATATGCAAATACTATACTTTTGGCATATGTCTTTTATGCTCATACTATTTGGTTCACTTGTTTTTTACGTTGACTTGTATGCGCTTTAACTGCGTTTCTTTAGAATACTAAAAACTAAAATGCACTAACTGGTATACTATAATACAATACAATAAAAAGAATATTGATAATAATATCACTACAAAAATTACGCGCTATATATTTTTAGCATTTATTTTTAATTTGATATACACTTGTTTTGCACTCTTTAAAGTTACGGTTGAGTAGCTAAAGGCATACTTTTTTAGATTTTCTTTACTAGTTTTCTCATAGTAATAACAAATTATACTGCATATATATATATATATATTATACTGCATATATATATATATCATATCACATAAAATATACTGCATATATTATACCACATAAAATATACCACATAAAATATACTGATATACTAAATACTAATATATTAAAATACTAACATCTATACGTCTGATACATACTAACTTTATTTAGGAAAATTACCCGAGCTTGTCTAGAAATTCGAATGCTGCAGCTACTGCCGCTGCTGCTGCCGTAAATTTACACTCAAATTCAAGACCATCTTCCTCTTTGTCTGCGTCTGCGGCTGCTACTGCTCTTAAAAGAGCTTCGTCATCTATGAGTATTTATGAAAATAAGGTTGCTGCTAATGCAGCAAAATCATTAGCAAATGGTGAAAAATTACCTCCTCCTCCACCGGCCTCTATAAAAAGATCTTCATCTTCTTTAGGTTTTTTATCTTCACGTTCAAGTGGTTCGTTTACAGAAAAAGATAGATCGAACTCTTTTACTCGCCGCCTATCATTAACGTCTTCAAAAAAGTCAGTCCCTTCTTTTAGAAATTCTACTGGCACTCCTGAAAGACGACTGTCTATGTCTGAAAGAACATTAAGGCCTCCATCCGCACAGGGAAGGCGCCCACTCTCTGCTCAAGGTATTTCTATTTCTTCCCCTTCTTCTTTACGTTCTGAAACAAATTCGTCTACTTTCTCAAATAAAAATAAAAATAATTCAAATGCAACTTCAACAACTTCTAAACTTTCCATACTTACAAAGAAAAAATCCACAAAGAATAAAAAAGATACAGAAAATAATTTAAGCAATAATGATAGTATGGAAAGTAACGATATACTCAACACCACATCTATTTCTTCTCTCGCTATTACAACTTCTGACATCAATTCCTCTTTGGGCCCCCCTATTTCAGCTTATATATCTCCTTCCTATACTGTTTCAACTCTTTCTGCTGACTCTGAAAGATTAAATTCTATTCGAGAAGAACCAGAAGAAAATTTTTTTATTTCCAAAGAAGTGTCAAGCGCTAAACAATTAGCTTATTCAAGATCTTTTTTTACTGATAATAGACCAACATCTGCTGCTTCTTCATCTAATGCATCATATATTAAAAAGCGTAACCGTGTTTCTTTTTCAGATCGCTCTTCTATTGAATATATTCAGTCAGGTGGCAACCAAGATCAATCAAAACTTCCAGATTTCACTCAAAATCACACGATTCGTAGAAGTGCTTCTTCTATTGGATATTATCGTAATAGTAATACTACTCCAAAGCAAACGTATATTTACCAACCAAAGTCTTCTTATCAATATATTCCCTCTGCACATGGTTTAGTAAAGGTTTTAACTCCTCAAAAGCCTTCTCTCGCTCAACGCTCTTCTATTTCAAATTATCAAGTTCCAAATGCTTCAGCTGCAGCAGCAAATAAAGCAAACCGTGCTAGTCAGCTGGGGCCTCAAAAACCTCCAAGCAGATCAAACTCTCGTGCTGAAACTATTGCACTTAAAAGAAGAGTTTCAGTTAGTGGCGGAATTTCCGTTACGTCAAAGCCTTCCAATTCTACTTTAAATGCTAACTCTACATTACCTCTGAAGTCATCTAATTTGAATTATAATACGAGAAGGCCAACTAGTGCAATTGGGTTTTCTTCTAGTAAAGAAATGCATACAGATGCTGCAAAATCTTCTATTAAGAAGCACTCTGAAATTATAAGGCAATCTTCTCTAGTTAAGGAGCAAACCATAAGTAACACTATTGTACAAGAATCAGTAAAAGAGGATCAAAGGTTGAATACTGCATCTACAAACCACAAACAAGATATTATTAAACTATCAAAGTCTGAAAATAATGTATTACCCACTCAGCGTAATAAAGTGGATACCGAGGGATCAAATAATCCAGTAGTAAAGCCTTCTATACATACTGAATATAATAAAGATGATAATACAGGTGCAGGTGCTGAACATAATAAAAATACCAAATCTATTGAAAACAATGTCACTAATTATAGTACGAAAGCTATTCTTACGAATAAAAATGAGAATGATGATATCAAAAATTCTAGTGCAAATTTGAATAGCACTAAAAATTTATCAAGCAATGGAGAAATTTCATTTACAAAGCAAAAAAATAATCAAATTGAAAAGGATTTATTGAAACAAGATCATATTTCTGCTAAGCAGACTACACAAAAGGATTATCAAAATTTTGATTCAAGTTCGCATTCCAAAGAGTACTTAACTAAAAGTTCTAAAGGTACTACTATTGAAAATGATTCTTTGTCAAATAATGTATCTATATCATCTCTAAATAATGATATTAATGCTAAACTTGATCTTCCTTCTTCAACTTTTTATTCTAATAAAGGTGTCAAAGAAGAGTTGGCCCAACCTATTCTTGCAAGCGAAGACAGTGATGCAAGTAGTTTTTTTGACGCAAATGATAGTATGGATCATCTGACGAAGTCTTCTTCTACCTTGTCTTTGTCACCTCGTGCTATATCACCAGCAATATTAAATGAAGATTCGTCTTTGAAGACCATTGATGTTGACAAAGAGCTTCCTATGATACCTGAAAAGGGAAATACAGAGGTGAATAATAAGCAAACGCAAGGAATTTCTAATATAAGTAATAATATTGGTCAAAAGAATGTTAATATAATAGCAATAAAGGAGCCGACAGCAACCGCAGAAGATAAAGCTTCTTTAATAAATAATAATAATTCACTATCTACACCCCCTCTTACCGCTGATGATCAAGATAGTGAAAGTGCATCTTCAACACAGTTGTCTACTCCAAAGCAATATCCGTCCTCTTCTTCTCCAGATGAAGGTCTTCCAGGAATAGATGAAATAATTTCTGCAGGGGAATTTACACTTCCCACTCCTTCATTTGCACAAGGACAAGAACCTGGAACAATTCACACTCCGCTTGAAAAACGATTTTCTGAATCGAGTTCTATATACGATGATGATTATTTTGGAGAAACGTCTGATGCTGATGGCTCCCCTCTTAATAAGCGGCTATCTTTGTTAGATAATTTAAAAGAACCACCTCCCCCTTCTATTTCACCTTCTTCACGCAATTCCCAGCGTGCTAGAAGTCCTTCATCTTCTTCCACTATTGCTGCTATTGTGACTGTCAGTACCTCTAATGATTCATTGGATCAAAATAGAAAGTTGCCATTGGGATTTGACTCTCCTACAAAGAAATCTAATACATCCTCTCAATCTACTTCACCGCTAAAAAGGTCGCAAAAAACTATTGTTCGCCGTACTTTGCATTCAGTGGCTGATCCTACTGCTTTCAACACTACCTCTACAACGGCGAGTGGTCCTATAATTAAAAATGAGTCCAAAGCTCAAGTTGGTGAGAAATCTATAACAAGCAATGTTGCAGGAGAAGAAAATTCTCATCAAGTTTTATCGAAAAAGAATAAATCTATTGAAGTTCCTTCTCGAGCTTTATCTCGAAAAGAAACAAAGAAGAAACCAAGTTTAGCAGAAATGAAAGCTGCGGCTTATGAGCATGTTATGCGACAACGTTCTAATGACCAATTGATTTCTCAGGATGAATATAAAAATTTTGGTGAAGAGACAGGCTCTTATCTGGTGAGGACAAATTCAGGTTCTTCTTTTAAAAGAGAACGCTCTACTAAAATATCAGGGGAAAACAATTTTAGGTTGAGTTCATTGCGCCTTAAAGATAAGATTGCCAATGATAATTATGAGTTTACATCGCCACCTCCTGTATTGAACGAGTATGGACTAAAGGCAAAGAAGTCTCATGATAGTACTGGGTCTTCTTTTAGGTTTGCTGCTTCTTATAATGGTGAAGAGTCTACTCCTCAATCCAATAACTCATTTAAACGTGTTTCATCAAAACTTGGTTTAGGCGGGAAACGTCAGACTAAAGATTTCACTTCAGGCAATACAAAGTTTAAGTCACGTTTTGCAGATTCAGATTCCGACGATGATTATACTTACAAAGCAGATATTCCTAAACACCATGATTTAGGATCTTATGACAAATCATTCCGTACTAAGACTTTTGACCGTACTAACTCTATAACATCAGCTCTTTTCCACCCCCCGTCAGGAAATATGTCTGAATTTCAAAAATTTCAGCTAGAACGCAAACAGAAAAAAGCTGAGAAAGCTGCAAAAAAAGCAGAGTCTTCCACCCAGAAGTCGCCTTCACATTTAAATAATTCTAAATTTAATAATGATACTCATAACAATCCTATTGCAAATTTATCAAGAAGGTCCACGTTTAAAACCCATGGTTGGTCAATAGGAAGAAAGAAAGTTCAAGATGGCTTAGATTCTGAAGGTAAATTTAATAAAGCATCCTCAGATGCTTTTCCTTCAAATTTTAAAATCCCTGGTGGGTTCAAAAACTCCTCTGCATCTACATATGCACCTTCCCAACGAGAAGCTAGTGGATCACAGACAAAGTTTTCCAAAGGCCAATCATCTTACTCAGTACCGTCTTCTCCTAGTCGTTTACAAAATAGAATTCTAAGAAATGAAGTTTCTGGTAATTATAGTGCTGCCTCTGCTATGGCAGGTCATTTTCAAAGTTCAAGTTCAAGTACCAACCCATCGATGAGTCAAAACAATGGATCAGCCTCTGGTTCCACTTCTGTTCCTTCTATGCGTGCAAGTCATCCTACTTCAAAAGATAAAAAGATAAAGTTTAAAGGTATCAAGAAATTTTTGCACATGAATTAGTAATTAAATTTTTCAGCCTTATTTGTATCTATTTATTTTTTAATATTTTCACTAAGAAAAATTAAGTAATCACATCTTCGACAACCTTTTTAACCGATTGTGTAAAATTGTTTCTTAATCATTTAGTATGAATATCATTAAATTTAATTTTTGTTTTTATTTTATTATTATGTAACTTGAATTTATATTTTATTGCTTATTTGTGGTTTATTCTTTTTTTCTTTTATAAAATTCTTTTAATTTTTTTGTTTAATTTCTGATTCAACAGTGAAAAATATATTATTGAAATGTGAATACGATGGTACACTTTGACAAAGGATTTGTTTCTAAAGGTTTAATGGTAGTTTATTTTAGTATTTTAGGATTTTATTTTTTCCCCAATTTTATATAAGTTTAATAATATATCGAATATTTACTGTGTACTTTAGTTTTATTAGATAAAAATAAAAACAAATAGACATTTAAATTAAACAATGCAATTAAATATGTAGCTTTTTATATTTATTTGGAAAAAACAGATTTAGATAATAAAATATTTTAAATAAAAAAAGGTTAATCAAACAGGCTAGCTAACTAAAATAGATCATGCTTAACATTCAGATTTCCAAACAAAGAAGAATTGACATCGTGAAAGTTAAAGTCATTTCCCAAGTGGGGAGTGGTATCAATTTGTGATTTAATTACAGTATTAGATGTAAAATCAGAATGATTGTTGTTAGATGCATATTCCGATCTATCAAACGGGTTATTATTTGTGTCAATCAAAGCCTCTCTAGAATGATTATCATTTGATACCTCACTCAGATTCTTTTCTAACATTGATTTAAATATATTGGAATCAAAATTATATGAAGGAAAGAAATCTGTTGGAATACCAGATTGCGAAGCAGAAGATGATGATTTGTCACTTTCAACTTCCTTTGAATTAAAATGTTCATTAGTATTATAATCAGAGGTATATTTCATTGAATTTAATTTATTGAAATTAATTCTTGATTGAATACTATTATTGGAATCGATTTTTATTTTTTCAGTTGTAAAATCATCTTGAGAGTATGAAAAGTCATTAAACATTTCAGTTTGAGATCCTATTCGAGAAGTAGAACTATTATTGCAACTAGTATCCTTTTCAATGATAATATCTTCAACACAAGGGAAACCTTTTATTGAATTCCAATAAGAGTTATTAGTGCTTAAACGGATTTGTTCGTATGATTTATCAATATTAATTCTATCGGCTAAATTTCTGTTTTGAAATTCATTTTCTTCACCTTCGTTATAATAACTTAAGCCATTAGTACTTTCTAATGATGAAAACGACTTTTGTGTCAACATTGATTCACTAATAGGTCGCTGCATACGTGTGTTTTGACCTTTAGTTCTATCCAAAGGTGAATAATCGTCGTCAGGTGCTGATAGTTCTGAGCATTCAGAAAGTCCTGTAGAGGAAATTTTTGAATAAAAAGGATGTGATAAAGAGGTATTCTCATCATTCCAAAAAGAAATGCCTGCATCAGCAGAAACAAAACGTTTTAAGCTTGTGTTACTTCCACCCTCGACAAAAGCAGAATTATTATCATCTTCAGAACAATAAATGGATTCGTGTTGTGGATTCAACTGTGATTCATTAACATTACTATTAGCATCGGCATCAGTGTATATATTTGGAAATAAATAATCTTTATCTTCAACTGAGGAACCATATGAACCAGTGTTTTTGTTTTTTAAGATTTTGCTTTTATTTTCAACTTCAATTGGATATACAGAAGAAGTTGTTTGTGATTTTTCGAATGTAATAGATTCGTTTGAGGATTCGGCCTTAAATTTATTAAAAATCTTACAACAATTAAGTGAAAATCTTTGCATCATCAAGATAAATGGCCAAACAGAAACAAAAGGGATATCTAAAGAAAGAAGCATTATATATTTTGCGATTCTGCAAGAACAAATGATTGAAAAAATAAAAGTAGCAAAGGAAACAATAATACCAGAGACAAAGGAGGATAGTAAAAAAGTAAATCGTACTATAGAAAACAAATGGTATATAGAAAGAAAAAAAAAAAAGTTATTTTTAGAATTGTTAGAATTATTAAAAGAGATATTTGTAGATTTAGCGGGTATATTATTGCTAAATACACTGAAAATATTAAGTGAAAAAACAAGATTTGCAGTTATAACAAATAATAAAACTGAAAAAATTGCTTTAGCAAAAAATTGTGTATAGAGCTTGTCAGAAAAACATGCACTAAATTTTGCTTTTAAATCATTGTACAAAGGGGTATGGTTGATTGAATTCATAATGGCATCATTGCAATTGTGATTATTGAGTGAAGCCTCCTTTTTATCAGGGGTTTGGATATCATTTTGGACATTATCATCTTGTGTATTATTGGTAATTTGCCAATGGTTTGCATCTTTGAACTCATTTTCAAATATATTTTCATGGGTTTCACTTTCTTTAACAGTTTCATTATTGTTATTATTTTCATTCTCATTTTCGTTTTCGTTTTCGTTTTCGTTTTCAAACTTTGCCATGTAAAGTAAATTTTCCTTCTGTGAATTTGAATTATACACGGGAGTGTTTGTAAAATCAGTAGAGAAAATTGGATTCAAAGCAGTAGAAAAAAACTTTTTGTTTGGTAATTTGTTCATTTTTTCATGGACTTTCTTATCCTTATTGTTTGTATTAACTCTGTAATTAGAAATATCTTTTAGAGGAAAAGCCATTATAACGACTAGATGAGATTAAAACACAAGAGAACAGCGAGACAAACACAATTAGATATATTCAATATAAACTTATATATATAGAAAAAATACCCGAGTAAGTAATTATTATGTGTTGCAGATTGCTTTCCAGTATATTATATTATATTATATTATATTATATTATATTATATTAAATTATATTATAATATGTAAATAAACTTATTTTCATTACCAATGAAGGAAAATAAAATGCAAATAAATACCGTTAATTTTTCTATTAGTGAGAGCACTTGGGCACTTTATTATGATTTTATGCTAATTTGCGAAAAAAAATCTTGAAAACAAATAAACAAAAACAAGATAAAAAAAATTCTAGACACTATATATACCAATTTGAATTGTATTATTGTGATATAAAATTAGTTGGCAAATAGGAAAAGATAGCATACATACATACACTTTGGGAGAAAAAAAAAAGAAAATGCATTTGTTTGTTTACCTTTTTGTTTACCTTTTTGTTTACTTTTGATTGGTAGGAAAAATAAATGTAAACAAATAAATGCAATTTAAAGGGGGAAAAATGAATGCAATTTAAATGCAAAAAAAAAAAAAAAATGCAAAAAATGCAAAAAATGCAAAAAATGAATGCACTTTAAATGCAAAAAAAAAATACAAAAAAAAAAAAATGCATTCTAAATGCTACATCCAATTCCCATCAATTGCTCACTGTATATACCAAATTTTCTCTATTTTCTTATAATATATTGTATAATAATGTATTATATTGTATATATTACATTATATTATATTATACTATACTATTGGTTGTATTGTATTTTTTGTTTGCATATAAACTTCACTTTCCTCCCGCCTTATTGTACTCACACTAAATGCCAACTGTAAATTTCTTCTATTTCTCGACCAGTAAACTTTTCGATTTCTTGCATAGCAGAGCTTCTTTCTGCTGTATCTTATGGTGTAAATGATGAAAATATTTATATTAGCATACATGTTTTATAAATAGCTGGCATACATTTTTATTTTATTTTATTTTATTTTATTTTATTTTATTTTTCCATTTTTATTTCTTTCCATTTATTTCTTTTACTCTTTTTTAACTCAACTTCTCACTATGACATGACGTAAGCAATCATTGTAAGGAAAATAAACAAAACAAACGGCTCCTAATAATAAAACAATATTTATGCTGTTATAAAGCAAATTGTTTGTTTACATTTGTTTATATTTGTTTTTATTTTTTTGCCTTTATTTTTTTATTATTTTATTTTTATTTTTATTTTTTATTTTTTATTTTTTAATATTTGTTTATATTTTTTATTTTTTATTTTTTAATATTTGTTTATAGTTTTTATTATTTTTATTATTTTTTATTATTCTTTAAAAACTGCTTTTCTCAACTCCGTTGTTCACGTCCATTGTTCACTTCTTTAAATAAATTATCGTGTTGGTTTGAAATGAGTTCTTTGAGGTCTTTCACTTATTGTTTTACACGATTCATTTGTACAAATCGTACTTATTTTATTGCAATTTCAGCAATATTAGCTTGCATTTTGTCTTTTCATTGGCTTCCTTTGTCGACTAATTTGGGTTTACTGAATATTTATAATTATAAATCAAAATTAAATGAATTTTTCGTTCATTTTAAATCACCTGCCACTTCAATTATAGAGGAAAATCATTTCGTGAGCCAGGTTCCAGAATTAAAAATGTTTGAGCAACCTTTAGCTACTTTTCTACCTTCCCCAGTAATGGAGTAAGTTTCATTTTTTTTATTTTATTTTTATTTTTATTTTATTTTTATTTTTATTTTTATTTTTATTTTTATTTTTATTTTTATTTTTATTTTTATTTCATTTTTAATTTTATTTTTCTTTTATTATTATTTCATTGACTGACTGACTAAATGTTATTTTTTCTTCTAACCGTTTCTAGATGTCTCCAAAAAGCTGCACCAAAATACGCAATAGGCGAAGATGTTTCGCAAGAAATAGACACATGTTTTCAGTATAAACCCCCTCTCACACTTATGGAAAATCTCATGTACAATCACTCGTCTCATCTAAAAATATGCCTGTTTCTTGTTGCCATGCTTTCCATATACCTGAAGGCAAAATACGAAAAAAATAAATACGAATACGCCCAATCCACAGAATATATTTCTGAAAATACCGCTAAAAATGCAATTAGAAATAAAACTATTTCCACCCAGTTAGAAGAACTCAGTGAAAAACTACGTAAGCTGGAAACAATTATTGAAATACATAGGCAAGACTTTGTTAATGTTCATAATAGAATACAAACTCTTTCACATACAAACAGAGCAGATATTAGAAATTTACAAGGTCGATTGAATCGTGGGGGAGATGTTCGAAGAGAATTTGACAAAATAAAAGAAACTTTAACTAAAATTTGTCAAAGTGTATTCAAATCTCCCGATTCTATCGAACATAATGAATATCAATTAAATAAAGAATCTGTATCTGCCCCATCATCTTCTATATCTTCCCACCAAATGATAACTGTATCCTTTAAAGATACAAATAAATCACATTTAGAATCTTCAAACGTTCGCTCGTCTATCCCCCTAGTTGTTTCCTCTGAACCTTCAAAAGATACAAATTCTGATAAAATTTTAAATAGAAACCAACTTAATCCAATAAATACCCAGAATAATACCCAAAATGATTCTACACAAGTTTATACCAATGATAATTATCCAAAAAATCATAATCAAAAAAATTCTCATGATTTTAGTGGAAAAAAAAAATCAAAATGCGTATTAACTGTTGGTGATCTCAAATTTGATTTATCTACTGATGAAGGACGAAAACAATGGAATGAATATCTTTCTTCAAGACAAGTTCCAGTAAGGTCTCCTTCTATTTCTCCCATTTCTGATTTATTTCATGCTCAATCTTCTTCTAAATATTCCCCTATTTACTCTCTTTCAGATACCACTAATGATACCCAACATTCTTCGCTCTCAAAAAAAAGTATAAATGAAGATAATATATCCAATAATAAGTCCAACAAATTAGAAGAGAAATTTGTTGATAGTGCATTGAAGAATAATAATGATAATATTTTTCCTACTATCTCTAATAATACCAACGAGGAGGGAAAAAAAGATAAAAATATTGATAACTTGAATGATAAAGAAGATGAAATAAATGTGATTATATCCTCGAATGGTAATTCAGATACCGCTGATACTAATTGTTCTGATAAAGAGAATGAAATTGATATTAATAAGAGTATTGAAGATACTAAGTATTCTACTAAGCAAAACGAGGCTACTGATATATCTTCCAACATTCATTCCTCGCAAATTAGCTCTTCTGCAGTCCTTGCATATACAAATCAAAATTATTTTTCCAGAAATAAACCAAGGTATAAGCCTGCTCGTTCAGAAGCCTTTGTAAAATCTGAAAATAGTTCACATGATTCGATTTATAACGGGCGGGCTAGTTCGAGTCCACAGTACTCCAAGAAGAGAATATTCGTTCCTGGGAAAGGGTGGGTAGCTTATTGGAAATTAAAGTGAGATATTATAGCATTTACGTTTTTATTTAAAATTATTTATTGAAGTTTGCATTTGCTTAAGTATAAATTTACAAATATGTTAGAATATATAAAATGTTTTTTTATGATATTTTTATTATTTATTTGAAGTATGAAATTGTTTATACACCCTATGTAAACATATATTATGCAAAAAAAAAAAATAAAAATAAAAAGTAAAAAATAAGAAAAATAAAAGTAAAAAGAATAAAAAAAATAAAAATAAAAAAGAAAGAAAAAGAAAGAAAAAGAAAAAGAAAAAAAAAAAGAAAAAGTAACAAAAAATAATAAAGTTAAAAAAAATATCGAAAATACATAAAATTAAAACGTAACTAACAACAAAAGAGAAAAAAATTCAAATAGGAGTTTGTGATAAAGATTTAAAGAGCTTTGTGGAAGTAATATAGTTATCATTTGATATTGATATATTATCACAAGAGTCTACATCATCAGCATCAATGTCATCAGGATATTTTTCATTAATATTAGTTATTTTTTCATTTGTAGATCTAGAATATTCTATAGAACTAGGACGAGTATCAAATTCAATTGGTTTATTATGAGAATTTTTTTGTCTGTTTAATTTTTTACGATTTCTTATGAGCCATATTATTTGTGAGACGTAAAGACCAGCTTCTAAAACAACTACCAAACTATATAGAACACAGCCCAAGATGTCAAATTTACCTTCCTGGAATACTAAAGAAAGTAGAGAAAATACACCACCAGATGTATCAATGGCTAAAAATAAAAAGTTTATACCTACAACTCTTCCATCACGTTTTGCTAATTCAAAATATGGAGGGATTAGTCCAACAGCGATTAGTATACTTGCAATAATTCCATATATAAGAGTAGGCCAAGTTATTCCTCTGTCATATACAGGCTGAATAGGTTAGTTAGTTAATTCTACTATAAACGAAAATTAGGATTACATACACGTAATGGTATTATACTGCCCACCATAATACCTGCACCAATAGAAAAGGTTATTGTGTATACTATAAGCACTTTTTTTAAGTTCCAGTTTCTATAAGTTAGTGTGTATTTTTTTTTTTTTATAAAATATATTTTCATATGTGCATGTATGAACAGTACAGTACAGTACATACACTGGAGGATAATATAATGTTTGAGCCCACGATATTGAAGAAAAAAACATGAAAAGTTCAGGTTGCACCTGAACAGCTAAATTTGCTTTTTGAAGAATAAAGTAGATGCCTTCCAATTAGTAAATGATAAATTTACATAATAAATGCAATAAAAATATTTGCCACCTACCAAATGGTACACCTGAAATCGCCCAAAGGAACATCATTAAAGGTGGCAAGCCCACAGTTGATTTTTTACGCCAATTATACCAAATTTGCGGCAGTAGTTGAACGCACCAACAGATTGTTCCCAAAATCCCAAGCGCATTGGCAGCCTATGATTACATTAATATATATGTTAATATTGTTTGTCATTTCAATGCTTGTTATTTATATAGGTTAAACTAAGCACATACAGTTGGGTTACCAAGAGCCATAATCAGTCAGACTATTATATGGAATATTAATTTTCACAGATAGAATACTTAATTATGTGTATATTACTTATGTTATTTATACCATGTAAATGCTTTATAGCATATAATTTAATTTAACAATGTTATTTATACCATGTAAATGCTTTATAGCATATAATTTAATTTAACAATGTTATTTATATAATTATAAACATATAATTAGTCAGTATTCAGTTCGGATTAAAATTAAAAAAATTGAACGGTACAAATCGACAAAGTGTATTCGAGTTCTTATAATATTTATTTTTAACCCAAAAAAGAAAAATAAAAATAAAATAAAAAAAAAAAATAAAATAAAAATAAAATAAAAAAAAAATAAAATAAAAATAAAATAAAAATAAAATAAAATAAAATAAAAATAAAAATAAAATAAAAAAAAAATAAAATAAAAATAAAATAAAATAAAAAAAAAATAAAATAAAAATAAAATAAAAATAAAATAAAATAAAATAAAAATAAAATAAAATAAAATAAAATAAAATAAAAATAAAATAAAAAAATAAAAATATAGATGATTATGTAATAGGTATTACCCAGCAAGGTCATAGTTCGCTTTCCAAATTTCTCTCATTGATAATTTTATAATTTGGTAATTGCTGGTTACTATTATTATTATATTATTATTATCAACAAATACATAAAATAATTTTTGATAGCATTTACTTATTTACTCACTCATTTGTTTACTTATTAATTTCCTCATTCATCAACTAGTTGGTTTCACTATATATATTACAGATTATTAATTAATAATAAGTAATTAGCATTCCTATGGAAAACTATAAGAATTCTAAAAAATCAAATAAATCCCAAGGATTACCTGCAAAATTATCGAATAATATTTTAAATTGGAGTATAGAAGATGTGGAATATTGGATACTAACTTTAGGATTAATTCAGTATAAAAATATCTTTAATCAACATAATATTGATGGTAGTGTTTTAGTACATTTAAATATGCAATTACTTAAAGAGATGGGATTAATTTCTGTCGGAAATAGATTGGATTTACTGAACTCTTTGTATGATATTAAAGTTAAACAGAATATTCCTTTTGAACCAGACGACTACATTCCTCTATCTGTAATGAGTAAAAATAAAATAAAAAGACAAAAATTCTTTGATGCTTTATCAAAATCAGATACAAGTCTTGTTACTTTAGACCAATTATTACATGGTTTAAGTGTAAGAGATGTTAGACTTTCAGGTCAGGAAAAAGACATAAGGCAACTGTATGAAAATTATGCTAGGTTAAGAGAAGATATGTTGCCTGTTTTTAAAAAATTAAAGGAATCAAAACCTTTACCAACTCCAGATTCTGATCAACATGCAAAAAGAAATAACTCTTCTTCAAAATCATCAATTTCATCTTCACAATATATTGCACGTTATCAATCTCATCCTCAAGTTATAAGTACCTCATCAAGCCATCCTTTAAGAGAAACATCAGCAATAGAACCACCTTCTATTAGTAATAAATCTAATATTAATTCGAATTTCAATAGAAGCATATCCACAGAACAAATACCAAAGTTATCAAATACATCTTTTGATAAAACAAATAACAAACAAAATTTTTTATCTTCATCTTCGTCTCTTTCATATAAAAGAGGTTATTCAAACACAACACAAAAACCTTCTTTAAATAGGCATAGTATGGCTATTCCTCCGCAAACAAATGACTATTCCGCTTTTTCGTCTCCTTTACCTTTAAATAATAATTCACTAGGATCACCCCCTTCTAATTATTCCCCATCCTCATCTTCATCATCTCCAAATCATAATGAACCTTCTTCTGCAAATGGTTATAATTCTTCAAATTCAGCTTCATCTTTACCATCCTTACATCCAAATGATTTATCTTCAACTTCTTCAACTTCCTCCCATAGTAATGACCCAAGTGCTATTATGCCTTTATCAGCGTCATCAATGAGCTCCTTCCCTAGTAGCACGGGAACTTCACCTTCCACTATCACTTTTTCAAAAAAGAAACCAATTTCCTCTTCCCTACCGTCCTCTCCAGCAGAAGTAAATTATGATGATCATTCCGTAACACATTCTCCTTTAGTATCACCTAATCCAATATCTTCTCTTAACTATTCAAATATTAATATTGCAAATTCGAATACACAGCAACCTTCTCATCATACTAATTACAACACTAATGTTAAATCTCCATATTCATCTTCAAATGTTTCTCCGAATTCAACTTCTTCTGGACATAATACTTCTTCAACTACAGGTACTGGCTCGGTTACTGCAATGAAATCATTCAAATTAAGTGAAAATGATCCTTGTTATAAAATACTTCCTGCAGCTTTAAAACGTTATAAGATTATTGGTGACTGGAAATCTTATGCCTTATTGGTAAGTTGTGACGGAGTAGAACGTTTACTAGGCTTGGAAGAAAAACCTTTAAAAATTTTTAAAGAATTACAAGACATGGGTAGAAAACCAGTCTTTATGCTACGGCATATAGATGGCTCAATTCCTGATAAGGGACTTACAATGTAAAAGTTTAAATTTATATTTTATAAAGCAATTTTAATTTACCTTTTTTTGTGGCTTTTTTTCCCCCCCGTTTTTTGTTGTTTATGTTGAAAGTACCTTTTTAGTTGTATTTTTGGTTTTAATTTCTTTTCTAAGTTTATATTTTTCTTTTTTTCTTTTTGAAAATTCTTGCATAAAACGGTATATGAAACAATTATTAAATACATCTTCTTGTATGATAAAGTTATAAATTAGTCTTATTGTATTTTGTTTAATTATATCTCATGAAGTAAATAATAATATTTTCATAAAATATAAACTAACCCCATTTTACGTTTAATTAATATTATTATCTCTACTCTTTACAATTGAGAAAAAAATTATTTATTAAGTTTTAAATCTTTGTTTAATAATATATAATCTCAATTGTTTTTAAATTAAATTTACAAAAAAACATAAATAATCACCAGCTATAATAAAAGTCATAAAAAAAAAATAATTTACCCAAAATAAAACAAAAAACAGAATAAAAAAACAAAAAAAACAAAAAAAAAGAAATAAAACAATCATACGTATTACTCCCATTGTAATAGCCAAATTAAAATATTTATAGTCGTAGATAAAAGTATAATACAATATAAACAAATAAATTTATTCAGAAGATACTGGCATGGGCTCTACATCAACTGATAATCGTTTCCAGTTATCAGAAAGTAATTCTGAATATTTAACTTTGTCCGCAGCCCAATCTTGAATAATTTTTGAAACCCCATATACACTAGTTTGAAACCATCGAAGTTCATTTGAAATGGTATATCTAATTAGCCACATACGCGCAATCTGATTAGAAATTGAAGCCTTATCCTCATCTATTGAAGATTTAAGTCTATCAATTTCTGCTATCTTTTTAGCCGCTGTATTAGAATTGATCATTCCTGCCAACTGGGATGTACTTTTATTATTATTGTCATTATTCACAGCTGCTGAACTTGATTCATTATTATTAATGCCCAAAGTACTAGAATTTGACGAAACACTTTCCGATGAACCAGTATTTAAACTATCAGTTGCTGTAGCTAAACGAGCTTCATTAACTTTAACACGCTTTTCTAATTGTGCAATACTATTCCCGCTAAGCTTATCATAACGCTGAAACATTTCATGCGCAGCAATCATCCAATCACGATGTCGTCTTAAATCTTCTAAAACAGTAACGTCCCAACCAGCAGATTCATCTAAAACTAAAGAATGAGAATTATCTAATCGAGAAGAAGTTGCGCGCAGTCCGGCAGATATCATTGAAATTGGGTCGTCAACTTCTCCACCCTCAATTGAATTTGCATCCAAAGTATATATATCCTTAGTAATTTTTTCTAAATCTGTCAAACGACTAGCAATGGCAACGTAGTCTTTTGCAATATGTATTTGCCGCCTAGCTATTCTATCGTAATATTGTAACAAGTGCGTTAATGTTTGCACTGATTCCCTAACACCTTTACGAATAGATTCCCAATTTGAAACTTCAAAAGCGCCAAAAGAATTTGGAATAACCGAAAAGGAAGCAGACATTGTTTGGGAATTGGAACTTCTTGTTACTGCCATAGAAGTATTATTTATATCCGAATTTTGATAATCTGAATTCCATCGTTCAATATATTTTATTGGGGCAGATTGAAAATTGAATTCTTCTTCTAAAGAATAATTTGCTTGTTTTTTCCATAATGATAACTCTGAAGGTATAGAAAGAAACATTTGAACAAGGATTTCTTTTGATAATACGGGATGCCTTACTAAAGAATTACAAAACCTTGCCAAACCCCGTCTTCTCCTTTCAAGGAATTTAACATCTGAAGATAAGTAATGGCCATTAACTGCGAGTTTTTTTGGAGGTAATAAAGGGACTATTCTAAAAGGATATCTTTTCAATAAACATTCTAATAGCCAAACAAAATCACTATATCTTCTTACTACTCTTTGTCCACCTCGAGCTGGGGCATCAGAAGTTGCAGGGGATACACCGCCTTCTATTAAATAATTTACATGTCTAAACATGAAAAGTCCTTCCTTTTCAGGTATAAGTGTTACTTTTATTGTATCTTCCGATCGAGGATCATATTCTGGGGTTGAATGTGATAAAGGGACCGAAGTGATTGAAGAAGCAGATTGGGAACGAGTAGATGAAAAAGAAAAGTCATTTGAAGGAAAAAAAGAAGAGGAAGGTAAAACGTTATTTCCTCTGCTTGCAGGTAAAGAAGACGTTGGTAATGAGCTAGACCATGGGTCAGCAGCAGCCTCTGGAACAGAAAAGGACAAAGATGTTGATAAATTATCATAATCCTCTTTGCTTTTGTTGTTGTTGCTGTTAACATCATTATTACTATTGTTATTATTAGTACTAGTAATAGTGTTAGTATTATTCTTATCAGTGGTTGGGCTACTAATAGAATTTTTATTGTTATAGGTATTATTAATTTTTAATGAATTATCATCAGGTTCTACCTGATTAAAAGTAGGAAGTGGTAAAGGATTTGTATAGTTTTCTAAAGTTTCTAAAGACAGTTCAATAGATGGATTTAATTGAAAAATTGCAATTAAAGCCATTGTTGCATACCAAACAAATTTTGAGATACGAATATTAGATTTCATAATATCAGTTAGAGATGAACCTAACACTGCAAATGAAATTTTATTTGAATTAAATGAATCAAAATCTGTTTTTTTAAATAAATCCAAATAAGCATGTAGATTTAAAGTATCATTAATAGGACCAGCAAAATTAAAAGTCTCAGAATAAAATTTTGGAATTTCTAAATGATTAATTACTGTATTTAAGTCTGAATGAGTTAATTTTTTGTTTACCGAAGGAGAAGCCCAAGGGTCGTGGGTTTCCTCGTGATTAAATGTTTGTTTGGATTTTATTACTGGTGAACCAAAAAGACTATTATTTGAATCATAACTTTCTCCGAAAAGAATTTCTGAATCCAAAAATCCGCCTGATGATTCTTCTGTTTGGTTTGTGTTTTGCTCTTTGTATAAATTATCTGAGCTTGCGTTTGCATTAGAATTTGAGTTGTTTGATTTGTTTAAATTTTCGTCTTTTTTTGGCATGAACTCTTTGTCATTGTTTGGCTGTGAGTTTTCATTATTGGAATTGGATTCAGAGAATACTTCCATAGTAATAATAATAACTAAATTAATTATAAAACTTCCCTAGAACGACTGAATGAATATAAATATAGTATAAATATAATATAGATGTAATATAATATAATATAATATAAATATAATACTATAATTATTATTATATAAATAACCCTCGTGGTAACCTTATATAAATTAGTATGGAATGCTGTATAAAGTTCGTAGTTAAAGAGAAAAATTAAAAAAAAATAAGCAGAGAGAAGAAGCAAAAATAATAAAAAAAATAATAAAAAATAATAAAAAAAATAATAAAAAAAATAATAAAAAAAATAATAAAAAAAAATAAGCAAGGAAAAAACCGATACACAAAAAAACAAAATGGAATATAATGGAAAAGAGGAAAAGAGGAAAATTGAAAATAAATGCTAATTAAAAAAATGTAAACAACACAAACCTTTTCAACGAAGGCAATAAAAATAACAAAATAAAATGAAATAAAATTAAATAAAATAAAATAAAATAAAATAAAATAATAATAAAAATAACAAAAACAAAAACAAAAACAAAAACAAAAACAAAAAAAAATCCTTACATAAGCAGATTATGTTTTTGTTTGTTTTTCCTATACTAAAACAAAAAAATGATAATAGAGTTAAGAAAATACTATGGTATATTTCATCCTGAGTTAGTTGCTATGGATATTGACATTATGCACAGTAATTAAAAACACTCTTATAGAGAGAGAGATACAGTATAAGATTATACACATTTGTATACGAAAAGTTTCTATTTTTTGGAAAGACAAGTATATGTTACAATAGTGAAAATCAGATATGGAATCAGGGGAACCATTAGACATGCTTAGACTAGCCATAGACGAAAGAGTCCTTGTTAAACTACGTGGATATAGAACACTAAGGGGAAGATTACATGTGTGTGATATTTTCTAGTATTTTTTGTGAATTTATAATTATAACTTTTATATAATTACAATTTTACCTTTTTCATTTTACATAGTATAAACGCAATAATTAACATCTAGGCGTATGATTCACATTGTAATTTGGTTCTAGGTGATGTAGAGGAAACTGTCTATGTGTTAGATGAAACTGAGGAACTACGGGTATGTATTTTGTTTACGTTGTTATGTATATATATATACATGTATATGTATATATTATATGTACAAATAACTGTATATATATATATATATATATATGTATGTATACATTTATATTACATATACAATGTATGCAATTGAATGCTAACATTTAGACTGTCAAACGAAATAATGAAATGCTTTTTGTTAGAGGAGATGGAGTTATACTGATTGCTCCAGGAGCTTAGTTAATTTATTGTTGTTATAGTAGAGAGATAGAAGTCTGTTGTCATGGTTTCTCTATTCAGTGAAAGTAAACATCGTCATGGCAATTGATGTGTGGTATCTATGACAACGACGGGTGGAAATTTAACGATTTCACGCGTCTTATTGTTACGCATATTAATTTTCATATGCTCTATAAATTTTTCATATTTTCAAACTTGTACTTATTAGTCTGGTTGTACATTATTTGTTTAATTATTATTTGTTTTTGTTTTTATTATTTTCCTCCAACATAGATTTATTATTTACAAACTTTTCGCGTGTTTGTTTGATTTATTGGTAGCATTTATGAAAGTAAAACAATAAATAATAACATACACGTAAATATATTTGTAAACAAACATATTTACATTTAAGAAGAAACGCTTAATTTAAACTATGGATCAAACGTATTCTCAGAAGCCTCATAAACAAGTTACATTAGCTACTTTTTTTTCTGGTACTGACGGTTTGTCCCCCTCTAATGAAGACAGAAATGAAGATAACGATAGTATGAGAAATTGCGATGGAAATAGTCTAAAACATATGGAAACTGATAAAAGTGTGCAATTATTCAGTATTAAAAGAACTGAGAGTACTGAAAGTATGAAAATAATTGACATTGAAAGTAATGAAAATGACACTGAAAATAACGAAAATGACACTGAAAATAGTGAAAATGAAATTGAAAAAAACGATACTGATGATGAAGATAATACAGTTTCAATAGAAAACAAAGAAATTATTTCAAAAAAAAGCATGAAAAATTTAAACATTACGCAAAACACCCAAATTATAAAAAATAATTCGTTCGAAAATAATTTCCAAAATGGCCAACTAATTAATAAAAATGACACAAATAATATAAAAGTCTTGAACGATATAGGAAATACAACTTTTAAAAATTACAATCAAAATATCTCAAATAAAATGCAAAAATCTCTCATCGTCAAGCTCAATATACCCTCTTCTGCTTCTTTCTCATCCCCTCAAGATTCCCTATCAATTCCAAAAAAACGTAAAAGAGGAAGACCAAAAAAATCTTCAAATCAACAAAATACAACTAACTCTCTTTTTGTTACTCTAAAATTAAACCCTTCGCAACTAAAGCAATTTCTAAACTCACAAAATACTTTCCAAACAGAAAACAATAATTCTTCTTATCAAAAAACTAGCAACCACAGTTCAAAATCCACCTCAAATTTACCTGTTTATTCTATATTTTCTCGTCCATCTCGCTCTCCATCATTTAATTGCTGTCCGTCAACCCCCACATCACCTAATTTAATTTCTCAAAGTCACTCTACAATCTCTACACAATCACCCTTATCTTGTTTAAATTTACCTTACACTCCAACAGCTACTCCAGTCTTAAAAAAAAATAAGCCTACCTTATCAAATAAACCTATACACCCTTTTTTTACAAATTATAAAAATAATACCCCTATTAAACAACGTTCATCATCGCAAGATTCTCTTTTAGCTACTCTTCAAGGTCCTCAGACTGAATTGAAAGGTTTACCTTATCCTAAACTTAATAAGCACTTACAATACACTACAGATCCCCAAGATGAAATGGATATCGAATTAAGTCTTCCTTCTTATCGTATAAGAAACAAATTAAAACAAAATTCATATTCTTCTACTCATTTATTTTCTTTAATAAATTATCCAAATATGTATTCCTCCTCGATCTCCCTTTCTACCTCTTCGCCATTTTCTTATTTCCCTGATTATTCTTCATCGTTTTCCTCTAAACTTCCTATTTTTAAAAATAGGACTGTATACCCCACAAGGAAAGATTTTTCTCTGAGTGATATACAAAAGATTGCCTCTTCCCAGCTTAAACTTATCGAAACTCATCCAGCTTTGACGGATTTATATAATTCTCTCTTAGATGTTTCTGTATTGAAAAACACGTTTTATGAATCTGAATTATGGACTGAAAAATATAAAAATAATTTAACTCCCTCAACTGTAATAACTGGCCCTGGTAATCCTTCTTGCATCCTTGACCAATGGTTAACAAAATTTATTTCGCGCTCTCGGAATGATTTAAAATCTATAACTACAATAATAAAACAAAAAAAGAAAATGCTTTCCATGTCAAATTCTAATTCAAGTCTAGACAGTTTTATAATTTCTGATGATAATAATCTGGATGAAGAATCTGATTTGGACTCTGGTAGCGAGACTGACGAACAAGAGGATATTTTACACAACTATGGTACTAATTTTAACTTAGAAAATAGCTACATTCAAACCTCCGGGAAACCAAATATACCCGATTCACAATCTTCAAATAATAATGAAAATAGTAATAATATTACAAGTGATCTTTTGAGTTGCAATCAACCTAGTTATTTAAAAATCCCCCCTTTCAAAAATAGAAATTTCCTTTTTTTACATGGTCCTTCTGAATCAGGCAAAACAGCAGCCGTCCATGCTGCTGCATCCGCTGGCGGATTTTATGTATTCGAAATGAGTCCTAGTGAAAAAAGATCAAGTAAAGAAATTTTAAACATAACTATGAACTTCATTCAAAACCAATTGGTTCATAAATCTAAAAAAAACACATCAAACTCTATTTCTTTACCATTCTCTTCTTCCTTTACTTCTTTTCTTCCTATTCCTAATTCTATAAATGAACCTTTATGTGAAACAACCCATAAAAATTCTAAATTTTCAAATGCTTTAATATTTTTTAACAATATTGACGTTTTACTATCTGATGACAAAAATACTTGGAATGCTATTGAAGAATTATCTGGTTTGTCCAATTGGCCTATAATTATATCTTATTCTAATCCAGCATTTCTCCCTAGCTATGTCTATAAGCATTTATCTGATTCAATTATAGAATTTCCATCGGTTTCATCTGAAATTATTCAAGAGGCTGCCTGGCTGATTGCTGCACGTGAAGGGCATTTGCTTGATTTAAACGAAATAAATAAATTTGTAAATTCAAAAAACAATGGAACAGCAACTTACGGTTTAAAATCTACTTTGAATGAGCTCCAATTCTGGTGTCAAATGGATTCTTGTTCTCCAAAAGATAGGTTAAACAGGACTTTATCTCCTGATACTACAAATAAAAATGATGTTCGAGTTATTGCTTATGATGGATATAGATATCCACACCATGATATTTCACTTTATAGTGATTGCAATATAAATAAATCTGATACAATTTTTAATGATAACAATTTGGAAAAGGTTAATATTTCAAAAGAGCTTGATTATACATTTTTATTTTTGGACTCTTTATCGTCAAAAGACATTTATTCATCTTTGCATGATAAATCATTTGACTTTGATTTTGATTCTTCAGTACAATTACCAGACAAATGGCATCGTTTTGAAGGTGAGGACTTTAATGAAGGTTGTCGTGTAATAAAAGGTGAAAGTAATTTATTTCATCATTCTTCACATGGATATACAAATAATTTTCTTTACGATGTTTATGACGGTGAAATTGAAATTTCAAGGAAAAATAATGAAGCATACATTAGGCCAGTGGCGGAACGATATCGCGATGTACTATTAAATATGTCATATCTATCATTATTTCCAAGACATTGGAATAAAACTCTTTTAGCTTCTACTCTCAATGAGCTAAGTGCTGAAATAATGCCTTATACCCGTCAAATGGTTCGATACGAGATGCTTATTGAAGATTCTTTAGAAGCTGAAGCTGCTAATAATTTATCTTTGCGTAGATATTTACGTAGAGGTGTTAGGATTTTCAATCAATTTGAAAGAAAAGCTTGTCAGGAAATTTTAGATTTATAATTTTTTTTATATTCTCGTTTTTTCAGCTTTCAGAAAAATTGTTTTCTATACCTAATGTAAATAAACTATTTAGATTACATAAATTTTAATGACATTACTTTATTTTTTATCATATTTTTTTATTAATATTAATTATTTTAGTTTTACTTCCACCTTTTCGATGTCGAGCTAACTGTTTTATGGGGGTAAATGATTTCTACATATTGGACATTGAAGTCGATACTTCATCCAGGATTCCAGGCAAGCGGAATGAAAAATATGCCGACATGGGGTAACCATATAAGACCTTCGTAGAAGAATTCCGGCTGGTGACTTATCTTCATAAATAGGAATTTTTACTGGTTGCATACAAATAACACAATCTGTAGATAAGCATTTTTTTTCATAGTTATCCCCAGTGAAATTTATGACTGGGTTTGGAACAAAATTAGCTTTGTGAGAATAATTATTATCCTCAATAATTTGTCTATAAACACCAGCTTCTATGTCATCTAAAGTAATAATTGGGTGATAATCATACGTTGGAGGTAATAAATGTCCTGGAATAAACCATCTTCCACCCATAACATCTTGCGATAATAAGATAATAGCCTGAAACCATACCCAAACGCATATTACAGCAGCCATTGTATAATTAATGTCAGAAAACATAATATTATCTTCCACCATATAAAGGTATAAGAGAGGGGCAATGTGCACTATCGATGCTCCCACTATAAATCTCCATTCCCAAGCTTTATTAAATCCATGCAAAGCGTTATGATAAATTTGTGGGACCCACATTGAAGATATTAATATAGAAACTGTATGTTGAAACAAATGCCGAAAAAGAGCAGGCCAGGAATAAGTTGAAATAGATATGAGAACAAAAACCAAAAGACTAAAATAAAAATAAGTATAAATTGACCGGATGCTCTCCTGTTCATCTGACGGGTCTGGTTGTGTGTTCTCAACAGCGGTAGTATTAGGGAAGGGTAACAATTCAGTTTGGGGCGCTCTAATATTTCGGGGAGATGAAGTAGGATTATTTAAATTTGTAGAATTCCGAAGAGATAATTGGGCTTTATATGCAGTGAATAAATATCGCATAGAGAAAACGGTAACTGAAACAAAAGAGAAAAAAGTGAGGGCTATAAAAGATAAGAATAAGCGTTCGACAAATATAGAAATAGTTAAAAATAAAATTGATAAGTAGCCATCGGACATAGACATTATCCCTAAAGTCCATATACTTATTTTTGAAACGGTTGATTGTGTACGAACCATGGAGATTTGATGCATTAAAAGCATAATGTTAGCAATATAAAGAGCAATAGCCCAGCTAGCAATGGTGTTTGCTTTGTTCCATTGTTGTTCAAACTTACTACCATTTGCCAAATCAATTTTTACAGCATAAGCACAATTGGGTGAATATAATAAAGCCGAAACGGCTACTTTAGGAGAGCTGAAAAACAAAGAGCTTCCTTGTGGAAATCTTAATTCATTTTCTATTTCATTTAACTTGGACTTTGAGTATAGGAGAGATCTAAAATGAAAATAGCCGATCAATTCACAAGAATATTCTAAATTTAACGAATCTTTTAAACGCTGAGAAGATTCATATAATTCGCTTTCTTTTGCTTCATTAAGGTAATCTATATATTCATCTTGTTTAAATAAGATGAACTCTTTAGCGGAGTTGAATTCCTTATTATTAAATACAAGCTGTGGTATTCCAAGAAAACCTTGGAAAGAGTTTGAAGTAGATGACGCTATTGCATTTCCGGTTGAATTGAAATGTAAACCATGAAGTGTGAATTCTGCTAAATTATCACCCTGTTCATCCATAATTTGAGTTAATATAGTTAAATATGAGTCATTGGAAGCAGGAACTTCTTCTATTTTAAAAGATATTCTTCCAGAAGATTGTGTGATGTTATTGCGACGTTCATGTATGTCATTTTTCTTTGTTTTTTGTTTTTGATTTTGATTTTGATTTTGATTTTGTTTTTGTTTTTGATTTTGATTTTGATTTTGTTTTTGTTTTTCGTCTTCGTTGTCGTTTTCATTATGATTTTCGTTTTCTTTTTCTTTTTCATTTTCTTTTTCATTTTCATTAATAGAATTTGATGATAATTCGTCTGCTATATCATTGATTCCTAAATTTTCAGTATCGAATTCAGATGTTCCATTAATTTCAATAGGAGAAAGATTTAAATCTAATTTAGACCATGTTCCATGTAAAAAAGCAGAATTATTTGAGTAATAAGAATGTTTATAAATATTTTTATCAAGGAGCTCATTTTCTGAATCCCATAAACTTATTGCTAACTTTTTTATTTGATTATCCAAAGTAAAATTTTTCATGCCATTTATTTCCGTATTTTTTGAGCCAAAAGTAGAATTTTGTATTGATTCTCTTATTGTGGTTGCCCTTGTTATTAAATCTTGTCGCAAATTTTGTTTATTTGAAGGCTCACTTTGGAAAAATTCATGAATAATAAACAGCAAAAAGATGATCAATATAAGATTAGGTCTTCTTTGCTCCATGACGTGTCGTAAACTATAATAAAATAAATGCTGATTATTTTATATAATTTTACTATACATATAAACTGTATATGAACTTAGTAAGTAATAAATTGAAAACATAAATTATAATTTCTAATATTTAATTATATTGCAAATTTGCATAAATTTATAAACCTTATAAATTATTATAAATTGAAATTTTTATCCAAATTCTCCTATAGTACAAAAGTTATTTAAATTAAACGCTTATATTTAGAATAACCATTATTTGTTATTTGCCTATAGCAATCAATAAAAAACTAAAGTTAATTATTATACAGTAGTGATATAAAATAAACAGTTTTAACAATTTCAACAATTTTAAATATATTATACATATGTATATATGTATATATGTATATATGTATATATGTATAATATATGTATATATGTATAATATATATGTATATATGTATAATATATGTATAATATATATATATATAATATATATGTATATATGTATAATATGTATATATGTATAATATATATATATATGTATATGTATATGTATGTAGTTATATATGTATGTATGTAGTTATATATGTATGTATGTAGTTATATATGTATGTATGTATATATATGCCTTTCTTCAAATAAACTCCCAAAACACGTAGTTTAGTGAAATTAGTTAGCTCTGTGAATCAACGAAAAAGGCTCGAGTTGCCGATAGACAACAGCCGATACCCTTTTTCCGTCTGAGCCCTAACTGCTGTATAGGTTAAGCCCTGGTTTTTTTCATTATAGCCGCGCTGAAATGCTTTAAATATGCGGATTATCAATTTACTTGAATTGTTCCAAGTTTAAGTTAACAAACATTTATAAAAAATTCAAGAATAATTAATATATGATATTTTTGTATTTTATAGTATTTATATAATGTTATTGTGGCATTTATTAGCAGAAATATAACAAACGTGCATGTATATTTATTTTCTTTTTAATTTTTAATTTTTAATTTTTAATTTTTAATTTTTAATTTTAATTTTATAATTACATCTTTTTAATTTTTAATTCTATATTTCACACTACTGTATTATATACAAATAATCAATCTTTGGTTGCTAGAAAATAAAAGACAAAAAACGAGATGGATGGATTTTGGAATAAATTAATGAAAAATAAAAAAAATAATACTGAAAAGAGTAAAGTAACAGGAAATCTATCGCCTGAGCGTCGTTGGTTGCTCACATTGAACTCGGTTTCCGATTTAATAGTGAGTTAGTTACATATTTTTTTCATAACGTTTTAGTTATGTTTATATTTAATTTATAATAGTTTGGATTTATTATTTATATCAAATAGTGTTATATTGTAATTTATTTATGTTTATATTTATATACTAATTATTTTTTTATTTTTTTATTTTTATTTTTTTATTTTTATTTTTTATTTTTATTTTTTATTTTTATTTTTTATTTTTATTTTTTATTTTTATTTTTATTTTTTATTTTTACTTTTTATTTTTATTTTTTTATTTTTATTTTTTTATTTTTATTTTTTATTTTTATTTTTTATTTTTATTTTTTATTTTTATTTTTTATTTTTATTTTTTATTTTTATTTTTTATTTTTACTTTTTATTTTTATTTTTTTATTTTTATTTTAATTATGCGTTATATTTAACTTTTTTTTTATAATTGTCTTTTATTCATATTTACAGCTTACATTTTAATTTACTTTTATATCTATTGCTTTATATCCATTTATATGTTACGTCGCCCTCTCTGTCTAACTCACAGAACCTCTTAGGTAACCCTAACTCAGCAAAAATTAATTACGAACTGTTTGACGAAAAAATAAATACCCTGATACAGATTTTAGAAAGTGAAGAAAGAAGCGGGCAGGTGAGATTGTGTTTACAACATGTGTATTTATCAGGAATATTAGCATATCTGTCCTCTTGTCCTTGGTCTATTTCAGATTTAGTTGCTTCCGCTGGAATAAAATTATTCACTATTGTCATTTCAGGAAGTGAAAAACAATGGCTACAAGAACCTGAATTAATAAACAACATAAATTTATTTATTTCAAGATTATATAGATCGTCTGCTAATAAATTAGCCGAAGATAATTTTGCTGAATTACTGTTTACATTATGCTCCAGACTAAGAAAGAAACCTTTGATTATAGAAAAATGGATTATTACGGAAACTGAATTTAATAAAAAACAGAAAGAATTACAAGAGTCACAAGAATCAAAAGAATCAGAAGAATTACAGGAGTTACAAGAAAACCAAGAAACCCAACCAAAAAGAACTGCGTCAAAAGATTCATTTGAGAATTTCCTGATTTTTTATATACTGTTAGAATTTATCTATCAGCCTGGAAATATTGGTGATTTTTCACGTACGTCCTTATTATACTTAATCGAAAGTGCAACTCCAGGAAGCTTTTTCGAAAATTGGATTTTAAATGGTGATCTTGGAACTCTTATGGCTTCCGGTTTAGGTGCTCTTTATAGTCAATTAAGTAGAAACGTTACGAGGGCTTTTAGTTCACTCAAAGATCCAACTATTGTTACGTTCACTTCTAACAAGTCTGATCTAAATGACTTTTATTCCAAATTTTCAAAAGGTACCAAACTTAATAGACAAGCTGAAATGGAAAATCTACAAAATAGTAAAAATGCTTTTAAAATTTATTTATTATTTTGGCAAGACCTATTATACCACTGTGAATCAAAATCTATTTATATTTCAATGCTTTCTCATTTTTATTTTTTATTTTTACAGCAACTCCTTTATCCCTCCCTAATAGAGAGTTCTTCAGATAACATTTCTGGCTCTTCTTTAGTTTCTGTAATAACCTATGTACGAACGATATTAGAAACACTTGAATGTAATGATTTAACTCATATATTACTATCTTATATTCTTGCTTTAGATGACCCTCAGTTACAAGTTTTATCGCAAAAATCACTAAATAATGACATAACACCAAAGCTGCATTCAGATTCCCTGTATGTAGATCTAACTCCACAACTTTATACCTTAGGAGATTTAATTTTAACTTCCTTTGAAACCACCTCTTCTGAGATAATATCCGCCTCTTTGAGGTTGATTTTAATTTTGATTAAAAAATATTTTCCTTATACAATGACAAAATTATTTAATATACAGTCTTTATCTAGTAAAAATTCAAATTCTAAAATAAATCCAGATTCACCATTAGATACTGATCAAGATTTACCTGATGAAGAACTTATTCCAGTAGATCTTTATCTCAAAGAAATAAAGTACTTTTTATCTATGACCGTTCATCTAACTGAGCATGAAAATCACTTGAAAGAAAATTTAGATTCTAGATTATATAAAGGTTATTTGGAGGATGCTCAAAACTATATGGTCACTCAAAACTTTCTACCCATTAGTAGAGAGGCATCTTTTTTCTTTTCAGGAAATATCACTTCTAATAACACTCCAATTATAAATTGTTATAAGGGAAAAGCAACCACACGGAAAATTAATTCTAAAAGCTGCTTTACTTATCCTCCTATTAGTATACAACCTATGAAATTAGATCCTAAGGATTCATTACTAACACATTTAATTGGTCTTTTAGACTGTTTTTTTTCAAATCCTGTTGAGCTAAATTTAATCTTGACTGAAGTTTTGTCTTCTTTAGCTTCTGCTCCTTGCCTTTCACCTAGAGGATGGCTTCTGTACGATTTAAACACTATAACAATAAAAGATTTATCCATATTAAGTGATGAAGAAATTCCATATGAAATAAATGATCAATGCTCTGATATTTCTGGTGATGAAGATTTTTTTAATGGTCCACCTGTGGCAAGTATGCCTTGTAATAGAGATAAATCAAACTCGCTAGATATTAAGTTTAATGCCTCTACTGAAAACTTATTAGAAATTCCCCCAATAATGCGAACCATGGACAAGTTGAAATGCGAATTAGAAGAATACAAAGAAAAGTTGCCTGAATTTGACCTTTGTTATAAGCAATGTTTTGAGGCTATCAATTTAAACTATAATTCAAATGAACAAGAAAGTAAACTAGGCAACTTTAGGAAATTTTCACTTCCAGCAATTCTTTCTTCTGTTTTTATCGCTCCTGTTGTATCTTCAACTTCGGCATCTTCATTCACACCATCATCCACATCGTCACAGTCATCTGGTCCAAATGAATCTTTAGGAACTGCAAAAGTTTTAAATGAAGACCAAAATTTCGATTCTAATTTGGTTAGCTCGCCGAAATCTGTATCTTCATCGTCTATCAAGTCCAAAAAGTTTTTTCAAAACTTTACGACTTCTCCCAGTTCAAAAGTCTTGAAAGATTTTTTAGAATTCCCGCCTGAAAAGAAAGAAAAATATAAAAATCTATTTGCTGATAGTAATAATACAAAGAAAAATTTAAGAGGCCTCTCTAATAATTCTATTGATTTTATGAAAGTTCAACAAATTTCTTTAATTACTCCACGGAAGGTGAGTACTCGAACAGTATCTGATACTACATTTTTAGCCAATGAAATGACAAAAAACTCAAAAGGCTCAGATACCTCGGAAGACTTGGAAAATTCGGTATCTATTTCACATTTAATTACTAATGCAATCATTTATCATGAGTTTGCTAAAGAACTAGCTGCAATCATTCATATGCGTGCGCGCTTATTTGATTCCTTAAGTTATGACTAGAATAATTGAAAAAAAATTTATATTGAACCACATTTGGTTGGGTAAACACTTATAAATTTAAATGACTTTAATAAAGCTGTTTATTATTTAATAGCTCAGTATGATTTATTTCATATATTAAGGTTTATTATAAGACAGAAAAATTAAATGTTGTGTTGGTCCAGATCGTTTAATATTTTTATTTGAAGGGAAAGAATAATATGAAGAGGAAAAAAAATGAAAAAAGAACCATAAACTAAAAATTTTTTATAAATTGCGATACAAAATACATAAATAAGTTTTTGAAATGAAGAATTATATATAAATTTAAGTTTATATACAGTTAATTTAAGTCTTTTTTTTTTTTCTTATTTTCATACATACTAGGTATGAAAAATAAAATTTAAAAATATGAAAGAAATAGTACAAAAGATTAAAAATACAATGATCGTACTATAAATGGAAAAAAAAAATACTTAAGTCAATGATAAATATAATAGTAATTGATTAATTAATAAATAAATAAACAAGTAGATAAATACATAATAAATAAACAAATAAATAAATAAATAAATAAACAAATAAATAAATAAATGACATAATACTATTATGTGGTTTTGCTTGCAAAAATTATAAAAAAAAAATAAAATAAAATCTTTATACCCCTTTATTAATATGAAAATAAATATATCAAAGTTTAATTTATTAATATCAAACAAATGCACTTCCCCAGAAAAAAAAAAAAACCATGACTAAGAAATCCATCCTATATTCAAACTTTTTAACAATTAAATATGTATAATAAAAATAGAAAATAAAAAATAAAATAAATGTTGTCATTAAATTGCTTGAACTATATATCTATCGTTCATTAGCAAGATAACGTAATGCTTTCCCAGTTACATTCCCCATCGGCCACACAGAAATATTTTCAAGTAAAACAGACATCACATCAGCCGCCCAATCAGTAAGACCATCATTCTCTGAGTGGTATGCAAAATTTGTTGCAATATTATTGGAATCGTTTAAATTGTTATATAAAGTATGATTTGAGTTTAAAGGGTCATTATGATGCAAATTACCATTCAAGTTGCTATTATCAGAAGTAGTTCCAAAAGAAGGATCATCAATATCTGATCGAGTTCCGGACATGGATGCATATGCATCATGCATAGGAAACAAAACATCACTAAGTAAATGATTGTCGACATTATCAGACATTACAAGCGAATTTCTAGTAGATATAGAATTCTGAGAAATATAAGAGCTATAAGATGACGAATGCATATTAGAAGCAAACTGATTTAAATTATCAGGTTCATTAGAAATATTATTCCCAGAAAGCTTTCTATCAAATTCGCGAAAACTTTTCTTCTCCAAAGATTCAATCTGTCTTAATATATCTCGTAATCTAATGCACACCCTCCTTTCATCTTCTTCTAATGCTAAAACCCCATGAACTCCATCTAGTTCTGCAGAGGAAACATTCTTTTTCATATTAAGGTGCTTTGTCGTATTTTGCTCACCTAACTGAGCAGAAGGTGCGCCATAATTTGATGTTGTTGAAACACCTGTTGGGGATGATGAGTTCGGAATAGAAAGCTTCTTTTCTATACGTGAAAAATATTCAATAATGACCAAGCCACAATCAAATAATGAAATGAGAACATGAAAAAAAGTACAATGTGGCATTTTAAAATAATCAGATTTTGTATCAGAATCCGTCTTATTATTACTTTCATTCTTGCCATTTTGGTTAACAGTGTTATTATGAATATGATTTTGAATATTAACTAAATTATTATTATAAAGATTAGAACTATTGTTATGACTAATATCATTACTGTTTTTCATCGAATAATTGCTACCATTACCGGCATCCCTTGAAAGCGCGGTAGTTGCAAACGAAGGATTTTTAATGTATAAAGATAAAATGTCCCCAATATAACCTGCGGCATTATGTAAATCCTTGTCTTTAAGCAAACTAAGCGCATGCGCCATGTTGATATAATCACGCTGCCAAAAAGCTTCAACTGCTGGACCTAAATCAATATATGAACGAGCATGAGCTAAGGACAAAAGTGGGATAGACGAAGACATAAGAGGGCCACAACGGGATATGGAAGATATAGAAGAATATGGAGATAAACTCCATAGTTGCTCCCAAGACCGTAAGCTTGAACTCAACATTGCCTGCGCAGAGTACCATGTGCCACTCATATGAGTAAGTCTAAGATCAAAAATTCGATTGTGTAGCGAGTATATTAAAGATAAAAGTGTAAAGCTTGAAGGAGGGAATGTTAATGCATTATTAAAAACTGATGTTGAACTGTTGTTTACATGCAATCCAGAAGCAAACATATTTCTGTTACTATTAATGTCATTTTTTATTAGAGATAAATTTTCACTATACAACATAGCTTGCAAAATAGTTTGGTAATCATCTCCAACACAAAAACGATCAAAACCTTCATTCAAACAAGAAACGTTATTTGACGCCTGTAATTGTCCACACCATTCAACATCGCTTTGCGCATTCCAAAGATTTTCTTCACATGGACAACCGCATTGAATATCTTCATTTCTTACAGCAGGTACAATGTTAAAAGCCGTTGACATCATTGCAGCAAAAATGTGAACAGCATGAAAGGTTCTTATACGCGTTTGACATTCTACAAATCTAACCCATTTATCGTGATAACTAGCACTGATTGGAAGCGAAGGAAAGGATAAAAGAGGAGACTGCTGCAAGTGAGTAGAAAATGATAATGATACAATAGCAGAAGTTTGTGCTACGGTAATTTCATTATTGGACCCATCACTACAAAATATGCAAAACATTGCCGTTAAAATAAGAGATTGGACTAGCCAAGTAGGTGTCGGTTCCGTATATGCGCTACTTAAATAGTTTGGTGATAAATTGGCAGTGTTAGAAAATCCAGATTGTTTATTGTGAGAATCTCTAAAATTCAAATTATAATTAGATGACTCTGTTGAATCATTATAGTTACTTTTTTGTAAAAACTGATTAAGTTGTTCATTGGTTGCAGATAAATGTAATCTACGTTTCTCAAGATATAAATGAATTGATTTCCTTGAAAACTCATATATAGATCTTGCCTTCTTAGGTTCTAACTCGTATAAAGCTCCAATAGCTGCCATTGCAAGTAACAATGGACAATTTTCAGCATTAAATTGTATTGAAGAATGAATAAACGGGAAATAAGGGTTGAATTCGCGCATATAGGCATTTATGAAACGCTGCAAATCAGCAGTTGATGGAAGAAATGGTGTGAAAGAAGCAGACATAGTAGTAAATGGTGTTGAAGAGGCTAAAGAAGTCATGAGATGTAATCGTAGTTGAGGCGCAATTTTTGGTGTATTTATGCTATAATTTTGCGATAAAGGAACATTGTTGTTATTTGAAAAGCAATCATTTGCTATACCACTTGCCTCTGAATTAGCATATATTCCCAAGTTATTTGAAGAATTCATTGGGAAACTAGAAGAATTTACATTAGAAACATTTGAGAGATTTGATGAAGAAGGTATGTCAGCCAAAGATAAATTATTTTCTGAAATAGTAGGAGCAAATGAAGCAGCATTAGAAATAGAAGAAAAATTATGAGATTCGCTATCCTTTTTAGCATTGATATAATGATCATGCAATTTGTGCGGCCAATGATCATTTTCAAGGTATGACCCGACGTTATTTGCATCAATGCCTAACGACCATACAGATCCGTTGTGTGTAAACGCAGACGAAATAGGCTGCTTAACTGAATTAGAGTTATGATTCATAATCTTAAAATCTATGTCCATATTATTGTTTCTGTGGTTGTTAATTTCCTGGTGGTCATTAGAAGTCATACAACTCTTATTTAATTTAATATGAAGATCTTCATTGTTACTGCACGCATTGTTATCTCTTTGATTGTTGTTGATGGAAAACCCATTAAAATTTAAATTATCATAAGAAAAATTATTATTCCGATTATAAGAATGCATTAAATCTAAATCCAGGTTATTTGAAAACAAAGGAAATAAATTTAAAGAGGAATCAGTTGAATTAGTATTTAAAGATGAGGATGAGCCCGCAGCATTACTATTAGGTTGACACAATTGTTGCAGTTGGTGCTGTTGCTGCAGTTGTTGCGTTGGAGGTTTAGTTTGTGCTTGTTGTTGTTGTTGTGCTTGTTTCTGTACTCGCTGTTGTGCTTGCTGTTGTGCTTGTTGTTGGGGTTGTAGTTGTAGTTGTTGCTGCTGATGAAAGTTAGAAGAATTAACATGGTTAGAATTTAGTGCCTTATTATCAGTATAATTTGCGGGCATACTTGTCCAATCTTCATTGTTCAAAGATAAGTAAGTCATTGGATCAGCTGTCACACCTGCTACAGTAGTTAATAAAGAAGGAGTAGAATCAGTAGGAGAATTTGAATTTGCATCTAAAAGTGCGGGGTTTATAAAAAGAGGTGAGTCGTCGTGACCAGGAGAAAAGACGTTTAAAGATTCACTTAAATCAAAGTCATTATCAAGATCAAAATTAGCGATATCAAGATTCATTTCAGATAATAAAAAATTTTCACTAACATTTACATCATTAAAATTCGAAAAAGGTAGTAATTGTGGAGTTGAGAAACCAACTTGAGAAGAGTATAATAAAGGGGCATCATTTGTGCTATTATTTAGATTTGACTGATTGTTTTGATAAATATTATTATTAATGTCCATTTGATGATCATCATAATTTTGTGAATATACTTGTTGCTGTTGATTTTGAAGAAGTTTTTCATTTGAATTCGAAGAATTTAAAAATGAATTTGGTAAATTGTTATTATTATTAATATTAGTATTATTACTATCATTATTATTATTATTAGTAGTATTGCTATTATTATCGTTGTTTCCTGGATGAGGGATTGCAGTATATGATAAAGATGAAACAGCAGAAAAAGAAGCAGCACGAGAACGGGAAGTTGGGGGCTCCCGTCTCCTAGGTCTTCCACGAGAATTTTGATCATTTGTATTAAATGACTTATTTGAATTGATTAGATTATTATGCATACCATTGTTACTAATATTATTATTAATATTGCTATTAATATTATTAATAGTGAACAATGAGTTGTGAGAAGATGATGGATCAAAAGAGTTTAAATTGAAATGCAAATTTTGATTTGATTTTACATTATCAAAACTAATTGATTCTAAATCTGATGAGTTCATAGTACCGTGTTGAATATTATGACCATTATTCTGTGGAATATTTTGAGAAATATTTTGGTTAAATGGAAATTTTTGAATATTATTATTCTGTTGGTTGAAATGAGTGGAAGAGAAATTAATATTACTATTATTATTATTACCATTACCGTTAGCTGTAGATGTTGTATTATTGTTTATTGCAAAGTTCTCATATACATTATTAGAAGCTTTTGTAATATTGCTAATTTCTTTTGAGAGTTTTGTAGGATTCTGTAATTTATTTGCAGAAGCAACAGCTGCTGCTGCAGCTGTTGCTGTAGTATTTGCATTAGAAGAGCTTTTTCTTACACCTCTTGTTCTTTGAATAGGAAAAGAAGCATGCAACTTTTGTTGATGCCGTAATAAAAGATCTCTTCTTGCAAAAGCGCGCTCACAAACAGGACAGGCAAAAGGTTTTTCTTTTGTGTGAGAGCGTTCATGACGCTTTAAATGTTCTAACCGAGCAAAGGCTCTTGTACAAGTTGCACAAACATGTGGACGTGGTTTATCATTATTTTGCATTTTATTATTATTGTTTTTGTTGATATTGACATTAGTATTATTATTTTTGTTTATATTATTATTTTGATCATTTATTGATTTTTTTGGTAATGAATTTTGTTGAATATCTGATGATGTTGTCGCTGCTTCATTTTTAATATTATTAGAATTTTCCATTCTGTTTCCAATAACGTTTAGATTTGTATTTAAATCTGAGTGCAAATCTGAATTAGGTATTAATGGAGATGAATTCTGATTATTAGTAGATACAACACGTCCAGTTTGAGAAGAAATTGTCGCTGTTGAAGGCATTTAGGTTGCTAAAATGGGTATGAAATGGGTGAAATGGGTGAAATGGATAAAAAATGAAATAAATGAAATAAAAAATGAAATAAAAAATAAAATAAAATTAAATAAAATTAAATAAAATTAAATAAATTAAATAAATTAAATAAATTAAATAAATTAAATAAGAAAAAACAATAACACGTAACAAATAACAATCAGAATAGTAAATTACACAAAGACTTCCGAATTCCCTGTTATTTTTTATTTTTCATTTATTTTATCGTTATTTTATTTTATTTTATTTTATTTTATTTTTTATTTAATTTCTATTTATTTTTTATTTAATATTTATTTATTTTTTATTTTATATTTATTTAATTTTTATTTAATTTTTATTTACTTTTTTTTTATTTTTTATTTTATTTTTTACCTATTATCTAAGATAAAAGGGAAGGTGTTTGTTTTCTTAATTATTTGTTTTTATTTTATTTTATTTTTTATTTTCTTTTTATGGTAAACCTGACTACCTAAAATGACAAGCAGATTGATTAGTAAGGTTCTCGTCTAAGTTATTAATTATCTCTTCTATCTTAGTAATGTTTATATACAGTGAAAATGTGAAAGATTAAAAAATATAAATGAATAAATAAATAAATATAAATATTAATAAATAATATAAAATATATAAAATAAAAATATATTACAAATGCATAGTACTCTATCTATAATACATATAATAAATTAAATATTCTATAGTATATATAATAAAAAGAAAGTTTCAGTTTTCCACCATACACTATATAATAATATTTATTGTTTTTATTATTGGTTTACTTGTTTATTATAATAAATAATAAATATTTTTCCATTACATAGTTATTTGTCATGGCAATGAGATTTATTCATGGTATCCACGTAAATATGATAACCGGGAAAGAAATTTCCGCCACCAAATGAAAAAATAGTTTGGGTTAGGGTGCATCTCAAAGTCGATTAGACTCAATGATTAAACATGAATCATGACTTATGTTATACTGTATATATATATATATGTTTATAATATAATATGTACTACTTTATTATTTTGTTATTATTTTGTTATTATTATATTTTTATTATATTATTATTATTATACTATTATTATTGTATTATTATTATATTTTTATTACATACATCCCACTCTCTAAACCGGTCGTCTTTCCGCTTGTAAAATTATTTTAAATCTGGGGAATTTATTGTTTTCGACTCTGAATACTAGCAAAGTATAAAATCTTGGCGTTTCAGGGTAATTATTTGTAATATATTATTATTTATTACGTAATTTTTATTTGGTTTTTTTGAACAAATTTACTATAACAACGCTGATAATTATTTTTTCTCTATTAATATCATGTTTGCACTTTTGTTTTATAGTTCTCTATTGGTTGGCCTTTCAACTGTAAACTCCCAATGAAGAATAAAAAGTAAAATAATATAATAATTTTCAACATAAATAATTACATAAACTTTCATGATTATAATAATTATTGGAAAAATAATCCCTGGTTTTAGTGCGCTTGTTGAAAATTATGGGACTACAGGGGGCAAATACATACATAAATACATAATACATTAATGCATACTCCCAATTATTTATTATTAAAATATATATATTTACATACACGTTCTTTGCCGCTCGTATTTACTAATGTAAATTTCTTTTTTATCTATTTATTTTTTTAAACGGTTTTTGATGATATTTATTCAAAACTTATCAGATTATATATTATGTAACGATTTTATTATACAACTGTATTTCCATTTAACTTGCTTATTTGATACCCAATTCTCGCTATAATCGAACGTTTTTATTTCTATATGAGCAAAGTTATCGTTTTATTTATATACATTTTATTTTATTTCATATGTATCTGTAAAGCCTTAATAATTGTTAATTTACTACTTTGTATTTTGTACTTTGTCTTTTGTATTTTGCACTTTAAACTGTGTATTTTTTTGTTGGGATTTAAATATTATGTAATCATATGCGGGGAAATGATTGACTTATTGTCTGTCTATCAAGGGATGAAAAAAAAAAAAAACTATAAACTATAAACGATATAAATTATGTAATATGTACTATATAATATTCTATCAATCTATTTGTTGTTATGGCAATTGGTATCAGATGGTTGATTAAGTTAATTTTTTATAGTACTTTTAAAAAGTGACCTTAATTGCCTTCGTGAGTCAAAAGATAAATAATAAAGAATATTGTATAATTTAGTATTCATTCAAAATTGGGTTACATTTTAATATTGTATAAAATGTTAATAAAATATACAGTATTTGAAAAACTCGCACTGCACAGTTTTGCTTGATTCTGCCGTAGAAATATCCAGTTATTAGAGATTAAGTAATTTATGTTTAAAGAATATGTAATTAAATATTAAAATCAAAAAATCAAAAAATCAAAAAATATTAAAATATAATAAATATGAAATAAATATAAAATAATAAATATGAAATAAATATAAAAAATAATAAATATGAAATAAATATAAAAAATAATAAATATGAAATAAATATAAAAAATAATAAATAATGAAAATAGTAAACAGATAATCATAACAATAAACATAAAATTTAATACTAACTGCAAAATCCTGTCATTCATAATTTATAGAACTTAATGTTAATAATTGATAACCATCTAATGACTAGTTACCACAGAGACATCATTACCAGGTATTACCTACTACCACGTAGTCACGGTAACCGATAAGTTACCCTCCGTGTTTTTTTCTTTTGAGGCACGCAAATAAATTAATTCAAGACTTTAATGGAAACAACTGAATAAAAAGCAAAATTCACATTTTCACTTTGTTATAATCTTTATAAATTATAATTTAAAATAAATAAAAATCTTTATAATATAGCTTAAAATGTCGAATAGTATCAGTTATTCCTTACATCAAATTGTTTCTAAATTAAAATCTCCTGATGCGGATTTTCGTTATATGGCACTTAGCGATCTTTCAGCAATAATTAATACTGAATTTAATGAATTAAACACTGAACCTAGAAATGTAAGAAGTATTATTCAAGTATCAATTATTTCTTCATTATCCGATACAAATGCTGAAGTTCAAAACATGTCAATAAAATGTTTAGATGCTTTAATTCCTACATTACCTCCTTTAAATTATTCTTGTATGCTAAAGGAAATTTTAAATATTTTTGAAAATGCCAATAAACTAGCTTCAACTTCTCCTAATAAAGCTCTTACAATGTCTATTTCTACAACTGCATTAAGAACAGCAATTATTAGCAGAGATTCTAAGGACATTTATAATAAATATCCAATACTTGATTCTGGAAATTCAAAAGCATATTCATCATATATGAATAATGCAAGAGATTTAAATGCTTATGATTTAAACAGACAAGCTATTCAAGCACATAAATTAAATGCATTTACATCATCTGGTGACCCAATTATTACCACTATTACTGAGTTTGTAATCCCTACTATTCTTCCATATGCTAATTCTTCTGTAGATATTTCAGATATTCTTATAACTATTATTTCTAAATATGGTTTATTTCTTGAAGATGATACAATCTGTACAATTCAATCAGTTTTATTAAACATTTTACAAAATGGTAAAGGAATTACTAGAAAAAGAGCAATCAATGCCTTAGGTTTACTTTGTCAATACTCTTCTCAAGATTCAATTAAAAAAATTAAAAATTTTATATCCTCTGCTTTATTAGAATTTTCTAATAAAAATTTTGCACTTAAATCTTCTTCTATTGATTATCAATATTTATCGATTATTACGCAGTTTATTGCAATATTATTTAAATATATTACATCAGAAATAATTTCTTTATTACCAGAAATTATTGCATTCTTTTTCCCAATACTTTATTCAAATATTTCTAATTTTAATTTTAATAATTTTTCTAACTCTCAAGATATTAAGGTTGATTATAAAAATCAATTTGAATTTAATGATGATGATGATGATGAAGAAATTATTCAAGTAAAAGAAGCGATTCTTAATGCTTTAGATTCAATTGTTAATTTTGCTCCTAAAGATATTTCAATGTATTCTACTCAAATTTTAGATGTTTCTAAAAAGTATTTGGTTTTTGATCCAAATTACTATTATAATGATGAGGATGAAGATGATACTGAAATGAATTTGGATTCTAAAAATGATACATTTGATGATGAACTTGATAAAGATGATTATGGATATGAAGATGGATTTGATATAGATGCCTTTGATGATATTGATAATGATGACTCTTCTTGGAAACTTAGAAAAGCTTCTGCTAGGCTTATTGCTTGTGTTTCACAGAGATTACCTTCTTTTTCTTCTTATATTGTTAAAAATGTCTTTTCAGTTATGCTCAAAAGATTGTCCCTTGAACGTGATGAATCAGTAAAATCTGAATTTCTTACTTCTTTCATAATTATTATTCATTCCATTCAAATAAATTTTTTGCCATTACAAAATTCTTTTAGTAATCCATCATCTTCAAGTCAATCTCTTTTGAAAAGAAAAAAATCGGATGAAAGTATGCTAGACAATAATGATTCAGATAATTATAGTGGTGATAATATTGTACAATTATTATTAGATTGCAAACCATCAATAACATCCGTTATTTCTAAAGAATTAAAAATTTCAAGTCAAAGACAAACAATCCAAGATCAACTTATCATCAACAAATCATTGCTTATTTCAGTTTTATCTGAATTGATTTCAGTAGTACAAATAACTCCAGAGGTTGCTGATTTATTTTCTACCCTCCAGTCTATTTTTCATTCCATACTTAATTTGCGAATTGAAATCATTACTTTAATATTATCCTTAGATTTTCAAAATTCTTCATCCGTTTCAATCCAATTCTATATTGACCCTATTATAAATATGATAATTCTTGGTATTGACGATACTTTTTATAAAACTTCTGCTAAAGCTCTTCAAACATTGATTATAGTTATTAATAAGGTTCCAAATAAAGAGGTATTAAAGCCTTATGCATGTAAGTTATTTAATTCTATAAAGTCTCGACTTTCTGTACCTGATGTTGATATTGATGTTAGAGATCAAGCCGTTGAAACTATAGGTGCTCTTATTAATTCTGATATTTTACCTAAAGAAAATCTTGATGATGCTGCTGAAATACTCTTAAAGAAACTTCGATCTGAGATAACTTCATATGTTGCCCTAAAATCTATAGAACTTGTTGCCTCTACTTATAAAGCTGATCTTTCTGCTAAATGGGTCAACGAAGTGGCTTTATCTTCTTTAACCTTTATAAATAAATCAAATAGATCTTTACGCACTGCAGCTGGAAACGTGCTATCGATTCTTTCGAAAAACTACCCTGTTTTTGATGCTAAAACTTCTGCAATTTTATTGAAAAATCTTACACCATTGTTGAATTCCACTGATATTTCACAACTTACTACTACGCTTGTAATTATAAAAAATCTTGATAAAAAATTACTTGCTGAAGATTCTAATTTGTTATCTCATTTGTTGACACTATCTTCATCTTCTATTGCAAATGGTGTTTCATCTGTGTCAGCTGAAATTATGGAAATTGTTGGGTTTTTTGCGGAGCAATATGCAACAATTTCTAATGAAAAATCACTAGAATTTTTAAATATGTTTAAGTCAAAGTTGACCAAGTCTTCTAGACTTGCCCCTAAATTGGTTGCCATTATTATTTTGAAGGCAAACTTACATAATCAAGTTGATGAATTTGTTAGGCTTGCTCAAACAGCATTTAGTTTAAATTTTACATCTAAAGGGAATCATGAGACTATTAGATTAATTTGCAGCTCTTTGCTTGTATTGTCACAAATTGGTCAACGTACAAGTTTAGATATTAAAGTGGACTGGCTTTTAAAATTATTTGATATACCTATTGATGGAATTAGGTTTTCTGCTGCAAACACACTTGGGGCTATTTCTGTTGGAAAAGGTGCAAGTGCTTTATCGTTATTGATTTCTGATTTGCAATCTTCAAAAAATCATGTTTATCTGGATCTTTTAGCTCTAAAAGAATGTTTTACAATTATTAATGGAATAAAAAGCTTATTAGAGAAGGAAGATACTAATAGTTATTCTTTATTATCAATCAGTTATTTTGATTCTAGTGAGGCAAAGCAAGTTGTCGACTCTGTATGGAATTACATGTTTACAAATTTGTTATTGTCATCAAAATCTAATGAACAGCAAGATATCAAACTTGCAGCAGCGGAATGTACTGGATCAATTTGTACATTATATCCAAATGTGTATTTAGAAAAGCTCAAGTCTATTTTGAAGAAAATTTCTATTAAAGCATTAAGTGATGGAAAGGTGATTAAGGAAGATGATTCTTTTGGCACTTGTGCATCTATATCTATTGCCACAGTTCCGCATATAATTACAAATAGTTCACAAGAATATAATGATATATTGATTGATATTATAGTTATTGTTTTAGATATTTTAAAGGCACCTTCATCATTAGATTCGGTGTTTTTGGAAAAACTTTTATTGAATGTTCTTAAAGCGGTAATTCACAATAAGCCATACTTGATTTCTAATCACATAAATAGGCTTATGCAAACTTTATGTGATAAGACTATTATTATTCCTGGACTTATACAAGAGGTTCAAATTGGTATATATAAGCATAAAGTTGATCATGGTCTTTCTAATCGAAAATCAGCTTATGAAACACTTTATTCTGTTTTGAATGCGTATGTTTTTTCACCAGAGTTATCAACAATAAATTATATGAATGGAAATGTAAAAATGAATTCTGGTAGTTCTGGATTATATGGATCGCAAGCTGGGGTTGGAGTGATTTCTAGTGGATCTGGAAATGGATCATTAACCCAGATGCGAGTTATTTCTCGATTAGATTTACGATTGGATGCAGTTTTGCTGTGTGCTCTTGGAGGGTTATCAGATGATCATGATATTAGGTTACTTTCATTATTAATTATAGAGAAAATAGTGAATATTTCTCCTGAATTATTTTGTTTTAGTGCATCAGTTGAGAAGGGAATGGCAACTCCGATTGTATTAGAAAAATTTGGAGAAATTTCAAAGAAATTATTTTCTCCGAAACTTACAGAAAAGTCTCTTAAGCAAGAGTATGAAAAGAATCAAGAAGTTCAAAGAATTTTATTAAAAACAATTGCAACTGTAAATGAAAAGATTTCTATGATGTATAATCCTATGGCATTTGTTACAGTTGGTATTAAACTTAAACATGAACAATTTCAAGAAGCTGTATCAGCTTGGAACATTGCGTTTGAGGAGATTAACGCCAAACAAGATAGTTTCAAGCAAAATTAGCCAGGCAAGGGAGTTCTATCGAAAACTATTTAAATAAAACAAGTAATGAACTATGTGTATCAGAGTGCTCGTAATATAGATAAGTTATCTGTTTCTAGGGCTATACAATGTGATATCGATGTAATATCGTTGTGTGTGGTTGATACATACATGAAATAAAATTTTTAAGAGAGCATAGTACTATAGTATTACATTACATTTATTATTTGCGTTATGTTTATGATATGAATTATATTTACTATTTGCGTTATGTTTATTATTTACATTATTTATATTTTATTTATTTATTATATTTTTTATATTTATTTATTTTATTTATATATTTATTTATTTTATTTATATATTTATTTATTTTATTTATATATTTATTTTATTTATATATTTATTTTATTTATATATTTATTTTATTTATATATTTATTTTATTTATATATTTATTTTATTTATATATTTATTTTATTTATATATTTATTTTATTTATATATTTATTTTATTTATATATTTATTTTATTTATATATTTATTTTATTTATATATTTATTTTATTTTATTTTATATTTATTGTTTACATTATTTATATTTATTTATTTTTTTTATTTTATTTATATATTTTTATTTATCTTTATATATACATAACACGCTAATGTAAAAAGTTATCGTTCCGACCCCATACATAGTCTTCATGACAACCGACAGACAAAAGTATGCTAGCGTTAACAAATAAATACCCCATAGTATTATTAGAAATAAAAAAATATATAATGCGTTTTACTATGGAAACTGTCTTTTTAGTCGAAAAGATTATTTGTTAAATAAGAAAGAACGAAAAAGAGAAAAAAAGGATAAGACTATTTATTATTTATATGAATTTCCAAGCTTTTTAGTGCTAAATTCGGACTTTAATTTTTTTTTTTTTTTTTTCCAGATCTTTTCTTAGATATTTTTTAATTATAGTTAAGTTCTTTTGACACATTTCTTTATTACTCTTTATTAGTCTTTCTTTATTTACTTGTTTATTTATTATTAAATACCGTAGGCAACAACGTTCCATTTTATTTTCCTATTTCCCTTTTCCCTTGTTTTTTATTCCCTTGGCTTTCTTGTCTTACTGTATTTTTACTGTATTTTTTTTATTTGTTTTTTTATCTTATATATTTTTTCATATTATTATAATATATTTTATTTTATTATATTTTATTAGTAATTAATACTATATTCATGGTAAGTAAAATCTGGTTGAATGCAAGGAAATTATTGGAGATCTAAATTTACTGGTAAAGGGCCAGCATGTCTTTCTAAACCGCTACCGCCAGGTAGGATCTTTAATATTGACAGTAATTTTTCTATGACTCTTAATTTTGATACACTTTTCACACCAGATTGTGATGAATATGGGAATACGTTTACACCATTAATGAATAAAATGACTTATTCAAGTGAATTTGAACCATTTTATGCCTCAATTGTTTCTATATCCTTGGCACTTGGTGGAATGATTGTTTTTTCTTGGATTTTAAATCTTTTGCTCTTATTAACAACCGGTAAAAGACCATGGTTACAATCAATTTCTGCTTTATTAGTTGCATGTTATGTTAGTATTGCAGTTGGTCAAATTGTTAATATTTTAAGAAGTCAATATTACCAGGGTTTTTATTCGTCTAGTGCTTTAAGATTAAAATTATTTGCAAATAATTTACAAATAGTTCTTAGAATTATTTGTTTTACTTTAAATTGGTTTGCACAGGTTCAAACTTTATTAAGGTTGTTTCCTAGAAGAGTAGAAAAGTTTTTAATAAACTGGATAGGCCTTTCATTAATAATAATTGATACCGTTTTAGCATCTTTGCAAGAATTTTTATCTCCAAATTATTCTTCCAATTCTTTTATGAATGCCCTTCCAGCTTTATCCTATTTATTTCAAATTATTCTTGCCTTTTTATATGCTATTGTAATCATTCATTATGCAATTATTAAATCTCCATATGCTTTTTCAAGATCACAGTATCGTTTCGGAATAGTTTCTATATTTACTTCTTTATTACCAATAATTCTTTTTATTTTAGATATTGCTGAGCCTTTAATATGTTTTTGGGGAGATTATGTAAGATTGGTTTCTTCCGTTTCTGCTACTGTTATAGTATGGGAATGGGTAGAAAGGATAGAACGTGAAGAAAATAGCCGTCTTTCTTCTTCTTTTCTTGGTCGTAAAATCTACGACGAGGAGGATGAAGATGAAGGTGAAGAGGATAATGATCATCCAAAAAACCATCCAAATAATCATCCAAAAAATTATCCAAAAAATCTAGTAAACTATTCAAAAACTTATTTGAATAATTATTCAAAAAATTATCTGAAAAATTATTTTAATGTTTATTCGAAAATTCATCATGCAGAAAATTATAATGCAAAAGATTATTCAAAAAATTTATCAAATACTCGAATGGGTAAATACAGTAAAAATTTTATTTATGACGAAGAATCCGGTAGGTATAGTTATCAAAACTATAAAATTCCTAATCAATTTTCTAATTATGATGATCAATGCATTCAAAATCATTATTATGACCAAGATCAATATATTCATCATAATCAATATTATGATCAGAATCATCATAATCAAAATCTATATCAAAATCAACCCCATAATCAGAATCACAATAAGAAAAAGCATTACAATAATAAAGATCGATTTTCTCCAATGAAAGCATCGTTCTCTTTTGAAAAGTATGTCACATCACTAACTGATTCCCTTTCAAGTTTCAAACATTATACTCGTTCTTTATGGAGGAAAGAAGCTTTTAATAATAGTTCTGAACTTACGGATTACAGTAATACGGTTCCTTCCAATAATCTTGTTAGTATAAATAATTCCGATAATGCAAATATTCAAAATCCAAATCAAATTCCCTCAAGTTTAGACGATTCTCTACAAAACATTCACAATAGATTATATTATAATAGTCCAAAAAATGAACTAAATACGTTTAATTTCCCATGTTTTAATAGCACGAATCGAAATCTAGTTTCATCAGAAAGTTTCAATAATGATAATGATTTCACAAACTCTATTCCAAATCACACAATGCATCAACAGAATCCTGCTTCAATATACACAAGGTCTTATTCAAATCAAGTGTCCGCATTTTTAGCTGATGATTCTAATTCTATTCATTCTACTCATTCTTTATTTTCTAATCGTTCTATCCATTCTTATCAGTCTGATCATTCTAACCATTCCCATCATTCTAATGTTTCCACTTCTACCGCGCATACTTCTTTGGCTAGTTATCAGAATTCATTTGAATCTCAATTAGACCATATAGATGATGCTTCTAATATTCAAGATTTAATAGATAATTCTCATGATTTAAATAAAAATAAAGATGATATATCTTATAAGAGTACACCTCCACCATTAGAAAATCCGGTTGAAAAAAAAAGACATGCTTATTCTATTAAGAGGAATAATAATAAAAGCTTTGTTAATCAATCCCAATTGGAACTCGCAGAAACAAATTCAAATTTAGATGAATCCTCTAAGATTGAATCAATTTTAAGAAAACCAAATATCATCCCGATAAAATATTCTAATGATAGTTCTATTTTAAGCTTTAATAATCCTTCAGTTGCTTTTGTTAAACCAAGTAATTCAAAACAGTCAGTTTATCATGACTTACACAAAGAAAAAATGATATCTAAGTCAAAAAGTGGGAATTCAAATGGTTATTTGACGCGTTCTTCTTTAAATATTGAAAGTAGAATACGAACATCATCCGAAGAACCAAGTTTTGTTATAGAATCTCAAAAGAAGAATTCTGAAAGAATAGAAGGAAACTTTAGTAATAATTTTGAATCTTTTGCTTCTCATCTACCTTCTGTTATTCAAAAGGATGCTTGTCAGAATTTCTGCAATGATGATATTTATGATTAAGAGATATTATACAATCATGGGTTGCACGAGGCGTACCATAACATACAGATTCGAGCGATAACGCTTCTGTATTTATTCCGTCATCAGGTTTTACTTTAAATGATTGTTATGAAAAAAGGCATAAAGACGAGACTAATCAAGAAGGATCGTGGAATAAATTTAAAAATAATAGAAAAATACAGACTTTAATATATGAATTTGGAAATGGGTACGGATAAGGGTAAGGAAAATGCATATGGGAAACTTCTAATTATAGAAATTTTGATGTTTTAATAATTTAACAATATTTTTTGTATTAATTTAATGCTTATTAATTTAATGCTTGTTTATAATCCAATGGATTTTATTTATTTATTTATTTATTTATTTATTTATTTATTCCTTTAATCACTTAATTTTTTTTTTATATATTTTTATTTATATTTGGATGTATATTTACATTATTATGAAGGCTATAAAAAGTTCGTTGGAAATCATTTTTTGTCATTTACTTTTCGAAAATACTGTGGAATATATTTTATCTAAAAAAGTTATATTTTTAGTAGATATATATTAAACACTTTTGTATTATTACACTTTTAAATTTTTTTTTTTAAAAAAAAATAGTAGTAATATTTATAATCTTTTATTATTAACATTCATAATCATACTAAACTTTAATTTAAAATAAAAAAGATTTACTCCATATTCTTTTAGTCGAAAGAAAAAGCCCTTGGTTGTGAATAATTAATACGCCAAGCATTTAATGAGAACAGACTATAAAATTTCAAATTATAAAATATAAAAAACTACATTATATATATGAATAAATAAATATCCTGATATACATATTTATTTTATTATATAAAATAGTATCTGATAAAAAAAATATAAACATTTGTACTTAATTTATCAAATAAATTTTTTAACTTGGTATAATTTATCCTAGGATCTATTTATAGGTTGATTTATGTCTTTTTATTAATATTGCCAATTCTATAAGTCAGCAATAAATAAACCTAAAAAGCAAACCCTATCTTCTTAGATACAATAATAAAGATCAATTATTCAAATTCGATTGAATTAAATTAAATTTAGACTTGAAAAGCATCATATTATAAAAATATTAAAAAGTACATGAAATTTTTTGTTATATAATTAATATATATACTAAATTACTAAGTTAAATCTGTAAAAAAATAAAATAAAAATAACTTGCATTTTGTTAAGTTTTATATTTAGAAAAATACATAAAGTATAAGCAAGATTTAAAATTACTATTATAGTATTATATTACTTAGAATGAAATAAATACAAAGTATACTTTAAATATATCGAATACTATGTTTATTCCATTTTCAGAAAAGTGTATAATAACAAATATATATATATATAATTTAAATAAACCAAATATAAGCAATTCTAAACTGTACTAATATAAATATTTCCAATTGGAAGCTGTGTTTTTAAATAAATATTTCCAATTGGAAGCTGTGTTTTTAAATAAATATTTTAATAAATAATTCGAATATATAATAAAATTTCACCCAAAATGCATAGACATATTCTATAGTGCGTCTATTAATTATATACAATTAAATTTTTTTTGGAAAATATTAGTCATATAAGTCAGTTTTATGATAATCATCATATTTAAATAAATCAGTACATTCTACTAAACCAGTTTCTGCAACATATTTTGTCCAGTATTGTAATAATTCTTTTAATTTATCAGGTTCTGATTCAGATAAATCAGTAGTTTCACCGGGATCAGCTTTAATATTAAACAATTGCCATCTATCTGGTCCTAAAGGTTTAGGGATATATAAAGCTTTATATTTACCTTGTCTAATAGCTTGCTGAGCAAATAATTCCCAACCAGTTACAGTATCTTCTGTATGTACAAAAGGCTTTTCACCAGAAATATATTTAACCCACGAAGAACCTCTTACTTTAGCAACTCTTCTTCCTTGGAAAGTTTCACCTGGATGGGGTACACCAGCAAGATCTAAAATTGTAGGTAGGATATCCATCACAGTAGTGAATTCTCTTTTAATTTTTCCCTTTTCAGAACCTTTAATTAATGGAGGGTAATGAACAATTAATGGACACCTGATACCACCTTCAGTTGCCCAAACTTTATACATATAAGAAGGAGCAGTTGCAGCTTGAGCCCATTGATCAGAATACCATACAAATGAATTTGGATTACCAATATTTTCATAAGAATTATCATAATAAGTTTCAATAATTTTTCTTGTATTTTCATTTTTAACTGGTAAAGCTTCTATTAACATACCTTCTGCACCATTATCCGACATGAATAATATAAAAGTATTATCTAATTCACCAGTTTCTTTTAATCTATTTAAAATTTTCCCAATATTGGTATCTAAAATATCAACCATTGCAGCATAAGTTTCCATAATTTTCGCTTCGATTTTTTTTTCATCTTCTGTTAAATCTTCAAAGGCTTTATCTCTTTGTGTTTCAACTTTATGTGGTACAACACCTTCTGGGAAAATACCAAGTTTTAATGCACTTTTTAATCTTTCAGATCTAAGATGTCTTGGACCTTTATCATAAATACCTTTATATTTATTCATGATATCTTTTGGAGCATGATAAGGCCAATGTGGAGCAGTATAAGTTAATAAACCAAAAAATGGTCTATTATTTCTTTTTTCATCCTCATAATAATTTAAAAATTTATCAGTATAATAATCAGTACTATAAAAATCATCTGGTAAAGTAAAAGGATCAAAATTTTCACCATTTTCTTGATATAAAGGTGCCATAAATGAACCAGCATATTCACCAGTTTCTTTATCAATTGGGAAATATTTATAATGAGTACCTGCACCAGGAAGCAATGTAAAACTATTTTCAAAACCTCTTTTTGATGGCCAATATGGTTCATTCAAACCCAAATGCCATTTACCTGAAATAAAATTATAATAGCCAGATTCTTTTAAAATTTCTGGTAATGCAGCAACTTTAAAATTTAAATAACCTTCATATCCTGGTTTACCACCAAATCTTTCTGGAAAATCTCTTGCGAATTCAGCCATTTGGCCCAATCCCGCAATATGATTATCTGTTCCCGATAATAACATGGATCTTGTAGGTGAACATGCTGATGCTGTATGGAAATCTGTGAATTTTAGTCCATTTTCTGCTAATTTGTTTAAATTGGGTGTATCAATTTCTCCTCCATAAGCACTAATATCCGTAAAACCTAAATCATCTGCAACAATTACAATAAAATTTGGTTTTGTCATTGATACTATGATTTACTATGATGTATTATTGATTATTATGATTTACTATTATACACACTGTGTATTGTCAATTTATTCTTATATCTGTTATCTTTATATATACACAACATACATTCATTTATATAAACTATTTAAACCATCTATTATAAAATTACATAAATCTTTTACAATTATTATTATCATTAAATTTACATATTAAGTTTACATCATCTACGCTATCTCTTGCGCAATATCAAGGTTTTTTTGGCCAATCTTTTAAAATCCTTTGATCTGCAAGATTAGTTCGCATGAGTTTTTTTTATTTTATGAATCAATTTATTATATATATCAACCGGGTATGAATGGTTAAAATATACTACTGCTATGGTAATAACCCATCATATACGTAATAATAAACAGCTAGTAAAAGGCCGTCTTTTTTTTTTTCATATCAACTGTGTTTGTTTTTCTTTTTAACAGTTAATCTTTCCTATCTCTATAAAAGTAAAATATAATGTATATTTTAATATTTAATGATAATAAAAAAATATGACATCAATTTCAATAAATCTGTATATTAAATTATTAAATGATAAACAGAAAAATATAGTAAAATATCGTAATAATAAATAATATAACACAATAAAATATCAGTTTCAAAACTCATCGGATAAGATACTTGTCCGTTCTACGATAAACCTCTATTGTTGCTGTGACAATAATTATCCGCTTTTTACTTTTACTTTAATATTAAATCTATTACAATAATCAAAATAGCCGAGCGAGATTTATTATGTACAGAAAATATAACAGTGCGTAGATAGAAATTCTATTCCATATATACTTAATGGTTTGAAAATGATAATGCTTTTTGTTATAATTTTTATTATCTATCACTGATAGACTATCAGTATTTATTTATCTTTAGACCGGTATAACACAAAGCTCTTAAAGATTAATTTGATTTGATAATCAAAAATCCCTATCAACTTTTGTTTCCGTGGTAACCATGTTTATACAGAAGACTAAAAAACTGGTATTCAAGCTCATATTACTTCTTGGTTTAAGTTTTAAAATATTTTTACCTATATATATTTCTACAAATACCATACGTAAGAAGATGCCTTGAAATAGTTTTTGAGGCATATGCATGAATTGTGATAAACATCATTTGAATAACATACAAATTAGTAGCATCTATAAAAATGTATACAAACCAAGATAAATGTAAATAATACTAAAATATGGGCTGCACTAGCGACTCTTTAAAAATTTACTATTAATTCAAATCTTTAAAAGATTCACATTAATAATGACTTTATGTTTCTTTTACTGTTTTTTATTATTTTCTGTTCTTTTAAAAGCGCTTGATTAATAAATATTGTCTTATTTAACTTCCACCATTATATATATCACTAATAGATACATTTTAATTTTTTGCCCTGAACTTTCAAACCTCTTGCCTTATTTATATAAGAAAACTCGCTAAAGACTGTTACTATGAAAAAAACGGTTTTTTTTTGCTTAGATTTACCAGATAGATAAACCTAATAAATATACTATTACCTAGTTTGTTTGCTTAACATATTTATTCGTCATCTACTTAAATAAAATAAGAAGTAATGATTTACAGAATAGGAAATATATCGTATAATAAAGAAGGGTAATGATAAAACGTTTAATATTGTTTTTTCTATACATGAAATAATAATTTACAGGTTAAACCAAACAAGTACACACTTTTCAGTGTTTCATTTTATTGTTTTCTATTTAATCAATTATCACCATATATAGTAGCCATAGTACCCTAAAAATAGGACATAGTCCAAATAAGGCAAGAGATTTGAATTGGAAGACAAATTATCACTATTAGAGCTGGGCAAAAAGACCGTTTTTTCTATAGTAACCGTAGTTAAGAGGAATTGTATTACTGAATGTTTACTTACATTACTTTCAAGAGCCATATTTCTTATTTATGATAGTATAAATGTAAAAGCTAATGTATAATCATCACTTAAATTTAAAACACACAATTACGATATCTTATTAATATATCAACATATATCACTTTATAACTAATTTTTTTTATTCTTATTAAAATATATTTATTATATGTACACATATGTAGCAATATAGTGTGACTACATAAAGAAAAAAAAATCTAGAAAAATACGTAGTAACACTATTCCTCTTGACTACGCTCATTTTTGGACCGTCCAAAAAAGACCGAGACCGTTTTTTGTTTAGCTCTAATCACTACTTAATAAATAAATAGTATAGTGAAAAATAATTAATAGATTATAAGACACTTTTAAATTTATATTCTTAAAGTATAATTGTACTTATATTTTAATTTATAATTAATTTATAATTAATTTCATATTTAATTTATAATTAATTTCACATTTAATTTATCAAATCTTAATATCAATATTTAATATTGAAGAAATATTTAAGTTATATTATAACTATTCAAACAAAAAACCACACAAAGACGAAAATTTACATTCTATACACAAAATTAGATAATAATAATAATAAAAAAAAAAAAAAAAACATAAGACAACGGCAACAACTAAAACAAAACCAGTTCAAATTAATTCAACTTTCGATTACACTTTTCCAACAACATTAACTTTTTCTATTCCAAGAGAAGATTCAGAACGAGAAGTGGATTCGATATCTTCATTGCCACTAGAAAAAGAATTCTTTGATTGTGAAATTTGAAGTTGTTCAGCTTTTTCATCAAATTCTGAAGGTATATCACCAAAAGATTCAGCAATAGATTCAAGGGTACGTCCTTTAGTTTCAACCCAGACATAAACAATCATTGGAAGGAAAATAATATCATAACCAGCATTAACCATATAAAATTTCCAACCAATATTTGTCATACCAATTGGTAACACAAAAGAAGTAAGTAAACCAGAGCCAGCATTAAAGAATTTAAATAAAGTTACACCAGCAGATCTTGTAGTATAAGGGTAAAGTTCTGGTGGATATAAACAATTCATTGGAGCAAAAGTAAAACCATAAAAACCAGAAAATATAAACATCATTGCAATTGCACCATAATGACCAGATGTTGAAGCTTCTTGTGACCCGAATTTTTTAATTAAACCACCAAGGATAAAAAAAGAAACAATCATTCCAGACACGGATATGAAAGCTTGAATTTTACGACCTAGCCTATCAATAAAAAGTGAACCAAGATATGAATTAAAAAGTACCCAAGCAGTACGAACAATACCAACTTCAAGTTGCTTTTTTGTATCAGAAACACCAGCTTGTTTAAGAATAATTGTTAAATAGAATGAAGAAACTTGTGAACCACCTAGTTCAGATATACAAGCTAATGAAAGTACAATAAGCATTCTACGAAGATTTGCACGAGATGGTTTCCAAAGAAGGATTTTCCAAGGATTGTTAGATTTATAAGCAGCTACTTCAAGAGCTATATTTTTTTGAATATTTAAAATGAAATCATCAGCAACTTGTGAATCAACATTTTCCGCAATTTCAATAATTTCTCTTGCTTCTTCAGTTCTTCCTTTTGAAATAAGCCATCTTGGAGATTCTGGACAAAAAGGTAACATGATAATACACATTATAGAGAAAAAGGCTTGAATAATTGAAGGAATTCTCCATGACCAAGTTGTTTCAACATTTCTTGTACCATAAGCAATACCAGAAGCAATTAAAGCGCCAATATTAAAAGCACAAAAATAAAAACCTAAAATAGAACCACGATATCTAGCAGGTACAATTTCTGAAACGAGAGTAGGAGCAGGACTTGAAGCTAATTCTGTGCCAAAACCAACGATAATTCTACCAATTACAAACATTGCAATATGAACAGCAGCAGACTGTATAATTATACCAATAATACAAATAATTGCAGAAATCAAAATTGCAAGTTTTCTTCCTAATCTATCAGATAATGGTTGCATTAAAAAACATGATAAAACCGAACCAATCCAAATTGATGCAGTATTTAAACCCAAAGTTGCAGCAGTAAGACTAAAATATTCTTTATATTGTGGTAAAGTGTTTAAACCACTCATCATCATTGTATCAAAACCCATAGTACCACAGTTTGTAATACCTACAAAATACATGCATATAATAACTCCTAATTGGGAATTAGGTATTAATCTAGAAAGGGATGAACGTTGAGATTTATTTCTATGATTTGTCTCTTTAGACAAGTTGAATATAGAATTAGCCATTGTTGAGTTAATATTATGATTTAATATTATTTATGTATTATTATTTAATGTTATTTATTTGTTATTATCTGATAATATTACTATATATTAAATATTTTATATTTTATATTTCTGTAAATAAAATCCAAATGGAAAAAACATCTGCTTTTATATATAAATATAATATGGGGAAATACAATCGTAATCGGTTAAAAAATTACGAAAGATAATAAATTAAAATAATATTATTTCATATTAAATTAAGAGATTAGAGATAATGATAATCAATATTTTCAATATAATACAATATAATAATATAAAATAAAAATTTAATTTAATAGCCTATAGGGCTATCTTTAATAAGGAGTAAACCGAAACTAATTACTTTAAATTGTATTGGTGCAATTAATAAGAAAGATTAGACAATCTATTCTAAGTGCAATATGCACTTAGTATTTAATAATAGTAATAAAATTATCTTTATTATTATGTATGTATAGACTTGTAATAAATAACAAGGAATAAAAAATATGGCTGAGATGCAAAAAACGGTGAAGCTTTAAAAGGATAAAGTGTGGTTTATATTTGTTAAGGAAAAATGTGCGAAAAATAAATGGGTGAGTGTATACGGATAAGTTATATGATTAATTCTTTTACTATAGATGACTAATTTCTATAATTAATTCTTAATTGGTCGAATTTTCACTATTAAAGGAAAAATTAAAATTTTATTGTATGAGCATTATCAACAATATAATATATTATCTATTTCTATACCAACGTTATTAAACCTTATAGTATAAAATTATTTTTTATAATATAACGTTATTATTATTATAATATTCTTCTACACTGCTATCTCTTCCATCTTGATCCACTAATATTTTACCTCACTACTCCGCATAACTCATCTTTTCATGAATCATCCGTTAAAATAATAAATTCTAATTAATTCGATATAAGAATATATTATTGTACCATATGATCTTCTCATCCGTTTGTTTTTACTTAAGGTAGAGTAGAAAATAGAATGAGATATCATTGTTTCTATGGTGATGAAGCGTGATGATTACACTACCGAGTACGATAATATAAATAAGTATATGAACTTAAATGTATAAATGATAGAAAATAGTAAGCAGATGATAATAAATATATAGATAAATAGATAAAAATATATAAGCAGATGATAATAAATATATAGATAAATAGATAAATATACAAGCAAATGATGAAGAAATTTATATTGTATATTATGTATATTAAATTTTTGTAGTTGGTAGTTGGTAGTTGGTAGTTGGTAGTTGGTAGTTGGTAGTTGGTAGTTTCTGTAGCTCCTGGCTAAACATGATTTATACAGTAAAAACGGCCGTTGATAGCTTAATTCCGCGGTTTAATTTATTAATCATTTCGGCTTATTAACAATAACGTTTTCATGACTGACCCATAAAGATAAAGAACAAATGTGTACTATTATATCACACATATATTTATATATGTATAAATATGTGTATATATATATATATATATATATATATATATAAGTATGCATGTCTATATATTTAAATAAGTAAGTTTATATATATATATATATAGATATATAGATATGCGTGTATATTCATGTGTAAATTAATTGTAAATTTATTGTAAATTATTGCATAGTAAATAATTATGCCTGGAGTACATATTTCTGATCCTTGGGCTTTATGGCCGGCATATAAATCACAAAAAGATCATCTAAATATAGATATCATAACCTATTATGAATATCAAGCTGCAAAAGAGATTTTAAATACATATAAACCAGAACAATTGATTAATGCCTGGGTTAAAACTTGTAATGAATTAGAAAAAATTTCAAATTTAATTGCTGAAAATGGTTCAAATGTTATACCAGAAATTGAATTTAATAAAATTGATTCTCTTTCAAAAGATGAAATAAATAATTTAAAAAATACTGGTTGTTTTGTTGTTAAAAATATTGTTCCTACTGATTATGCAAATAGTTTATTAAATGATTCTATTAAATATTTTGATAATAATAAAGATAAAATTACTGGTTGGCCTTTAGATAACCCTTGTATTAAAGCTCTTTATTGGTCACCATCTCAAATTGCCTTACGTTCTCATCCTAATCATTTGAAAACTCAAAAATGGATAAATTCTTTATGGTCTGATAATGAATTAGAAGAAAAACTTCATAGTATTAATGCTATTAATAATCATATTAATAATTTTAATAATTCTAAAAAAAAATCTACAAATAATTCAATACAAATGTCTGCTAATTTTTCAATACCAACAAAAGAAGATCTTATTCAACCACTTACTTATGCTGATGCAATACGTATTAGACATCCAGGTAAACCAATGCATGGTTTAGGTCCACATATAGATGCTGGTTCTCTTTGTAGATGGTTTGATCCTACTTATAGATCTGTATATGATGCTGTATTTTCTGGTAATCCAGAAAATTTAGACCTATATGATATGACTATTAGAAAATATGCTAAACAAGAATGTTTTCCAGGTCCTGGTCAATCTTCAATTTTTAGAACCTTTCAAGGTTGGACTGCATTATCTCCTTGTGGTCCAAGACATGGTGGTCTTATGCTTTATCCATTTGTTCATGCTGTTATATCTTATGTTCTTTTAAGACCTTTTTTTAAATCTAATAAGCAATCATCTTCAAATGAAAATAATCTTTCAGAGGATCAATCAGATTCATCTGATTCTTCTTTATACGAAGATTATCTTAATCCAAATTCTTGGTCTCTCATTACTGATCCTTCAAAAGTATGGTTTCCAGGTACTTATAAGCATTCTTCTCAATTTCTTTCCTCTCACTCTCATCCTCATTTACGCTTAAAGCAGAATTTAATTAATATTCCAAATCTTAGCCCTGGTGATTCAATTTGGTGGCATACTGATATGATTCATGCTGTAGAAATCGAACATTCAGGTGATACTGTTGCTTCAGTAATTTATATTGCTGCTGTACCGAGCACTGAAAAGAATTTAACTTATATTAAAAATCAAGCAAAAGCTTTCCTCATGGGTGAAACTCCAGAGGATTTTAAAGGTGAACAATCTTATAAAGAATCGGATCTTATAGGCTATACAGGTGTGAAATCAATTTCTTGTCAAGATGGTTTTAGAGCACTTGGTCTTATTTAATTTTTTATATACTGTTTATTTTACATTTCAGTTTTTTTATTTCTATATTTCTTTATCAGCTATTTTTTTTTGTATACTGGTGTTTTTGTTTCTGAATCATTGTCATTGTCACTGTCAATACGGATATTGGTATAAACATTACTTAATTATCTTGACGTTTAATCAACTTATTGTATGTATTGATAAATATATACATTTACTAAAGTGATTTCTAAATATTTCATAATATGTAATTTATATATATAAACAATGGCACATTTCAGACATCTACATACACTCATAAAACAATTATTTTTAATAACATGGTTATGTTAAGCGTAATATTATCTTCTACACAATCGTATAAATCTTACTAAATCTTCAATATTCAGCTATCTTAGTTCTGAGTTACATTTGAACTAAGTAGAAAATTGTTGCTATAATAACTGGGTTTATTTTCTACAATAAGATCAATCCTTTTAGATCTTCATTTTAGCCATTAAAATAGAACTATTTACCAAAAAACAATAAATCTATTAATAAGAATATTAAAAACCTATCTAATTTAATAAATAATAATATAAAATACTATATAGTTTATCTTTAATTAATGTATATATTTATTCTAATATTATTTATATTATTTGGTTTTTATATTGGTACAATTGAAAAATACTTTCCCATTATACTCACACTAGCAAAGGAAAATTTCCAACCCCTTCAGGTATAAAATTCTTTTTTGCTTTTTCTGTTTTCCCTATCTACAAAACTAAATAAGCATTTACAATAATAGATAGAAGAAGACAAAAATAATAAAAAATAAAAATAAAATAAAAATAAAAATAAAATAAAATAAAATAAAATAAAATAAAATAAAATAAAATAAAAATAAAATAAAATAAAATAAAATAAAATAAAATAAAATAAAATAAAATAAAATAAAATAAAATAAAATAAAATAAAATAAAATAAAATAAAATAAAATAAAAATAAAAAAGAGCAACAGCGTACAATGTGTATCATTAATGAATAAAAATTAGCAAACTCATTAAACTAAACGTTTATTTGTTTGTTTATTTACTTTATCTTTTTTTGTGATAAATTTGGAAAGCTTAAAAGATGTGTGAAGCTTTTTTTATCTTTTGACTATAAATGAGATGATTTCGTCCTTCTTTAGAACTTTTTTCTTCTCATCTAAATAGTATTTCAAGCTTCTTGAAAAAAGATTACAAAAGTTTTATATACTATGCTCATTTAGTCTTTTAAATTTAATTAAAATGAATTTCTATTATTATTTAGTCGCTCTTGAATTTTACTAGGATTTCTGTTCTCAATAGTTTGCATTATTAAATCTTATTTTATCAAAGATTTCCTTTCGATATACTTTGCAGTATCTTCTTGTTAAAACTATTATGCATTCTTTTTTATAAGAAGAAAATATGCATTTTCTTGGACTAAGGAATTATTCTACAAATTTTTCTATGTATGAATTTGTAATTAAAAAATGCAAATTTATTCTTGTTTTCAACAAGGGTTTTAAAAGTTCGGTTTTTAAATATTGTGAATATATGGTAATTAAAAGTTATAATAAGCATTTAGTTGATGGTGTTTATAAAGCAGTTGCATTTACTGTTACAGATTATAGGTACAATTGCAATTAAAATTAACATTAAAATTAAAAGTATAACTATAACGCTTAATAAACTAAAATACGGAAATTACAATGGAAATTCTGTTATAAATTCAATCAATACCAATAATAATGGCAACCTGGAGAATTGAAGAAATGAAGGTGGAAACTGAAGCAAATATATCAAGAAATTCTAGAAATCCGAGAGAAAGATATCTGCAAAATATTTTAGAAAAACTTCATTTTACACATTTAGATAGGATTGGAATGCGTAACAAAAAGCAACGTGAGACCACCAGGAAGATGGTTAATTCTAGATAGGATACAAATAATAGACAAAGAAAGCATATTTTTTTCTAGTTAAAGTCAAGATTTTTTATATGATAATAAATAACAATAGGTTGTAGCTATTGTAGCATATTAGATTGGTTTTTGTTGTATTTTATTTTCAAAAAATGTATATATGCAGATTTTAATTGAACTTCGCTTTATATAGTATAGTATATTAAATATATTTATTCTACATTAATTTAAATAAAAATATTTTTTTTACATCAAATAGTTACATAAATATATTTACAGTAATTTTAAAACAAATTTACACATTATGTTAATAATATTTAAGGGTAATGATATTTACACCTCTACTATATTCCATCTAAGTCACTCCATTTAGGGTCTACCTAGTCAAATACGATAACCATTTACTATATATAGTAATATTTATAGAAAAGGAAATTAATTAAAAAACTATTTATTTTAAAATTATACTTATTTAATTTTACAGTTATATAGTACCTTAATTTGTAATTTATTCAGGTAAGAGCAAAATGTATAAAGTAAATATCACTACTTAATTGTTATTGCGAGGGCAAGTACGACGACTAAGTACATGAATTCTACAAGAAAACCATCTAACTCTTCTTGGTGGTGGCACAGCTCTTTAATCTTGCTATTTAAAAAATTGAACATTTATTCTGATCTTTTTGTAAATTTTATAATTTTACTATGCTTTTTTGCTAAAATATAAAAAACATTTTTACAATAAGAAATCTTAGAAAAAATGTTTTGTATTTTTTTTGTTTCTTATAAGATTAAAAGAAGTACAGTTTAAATCGAATATATTTAATTTTAAGATTTGTATTTTTGTAATTTTCCTATTTGACAAGTAATCGCCGTATGTAGTAGGGGATTTATAATAATTATTACGTAAACCCTCATTGAGAGGACCTAGATGGAATAAAGTAGGGGATCGAAATATCAATACCCAATAAAAATATATATTATTACATCATAACTGTTTTTTTACTTTAATTAAAAAAGATACTGATTTGATAAAAAAAACTGTTAATCTTGTAGGCTTTGAGAAAATATTGCTATGGAAATGCATTATATTACGTAGCTTCCAGGTTGTGATATTATAGAAAAAAGAAAACAATTGCTAACTGAATAAAAGAATTATGAGAATTTTATCTATTCAAAAATTAAATTAAATATAGGAAAATCGATCGATAAACGATAATAAAGAAAACCATAAAAAATACAATCAATAATATTACCACTATACATATTTAACTACATTGATTTGCAAATTATTGTTATAGCACAAGGTTTAAACTCCAAGGGTTGGTTATCGCAAATATTGAAATGCAAAGATATGAAATTGCTATGACAACAAGTACGAAAAAGGAAAAAATAATCATATTATTCAATTAACAATAGAGTTGAAGGTTTTAAGGTTATATTTTCGTTTATTTGTTATTTGTTTGTTGTGTGTTTGCTTATTTGATTGACTGATTGTCTGTCTGTCTGTTTATTTTATTTTTTTAATTTAATTTATTATATATATTTAATTATTTTTTTTTTATAAGGTACATAATTAAATTTTGTTAATACCTAAAAAAGTTATTAATTGTACTGAATATTTATTATTTTTTTATGATTTACGTAATAAATGAAGATCAAAATAAATAATAATAATAATTAAAAAAAAAAAAAAAAGGGCGTTAAAGAACGAAAAAATATTTAGCACATTTTATTTATTTGTTTTCAAAGAGCGTAACTATATGAATAATTTAATGGAGGGGTTAACTGGCATGTGTGGCTATAAGCGCTTAAAATTATTTCATTATATAATTGAATAGGTTACTAATATTCGTTAATTAGTTTTCAATATGGTCTGATTTATTGAAGGAAGCAGTAAAATTAGTAAAGTAATAAGTAGACACATGAAAGAATAAAAAAGAACTAAATAAACAAGTAAATAACTAAATAAACAAGTAATAACTAAATAAACAAATAAACAAACAAATGAATAAATAAAAAAAATAAATAAAAGAATACACAGAATAGCACACAAATTAAAAATATAAGAGTAAAACAACTAAATACCTCACACCAGATTTTTATTCTAATGCCCACCTTATAAGATAGGTTTTCCTTATTGGGAATAATAGGAATATTAGTAATATTGATAATTTTATAAAGTTTTTATTTTATTAGGAAAAATGGAAAATCTTGCCGGTATTAGGTTAGGGTATAAGTTAAAATACTTCCTATTTTAATCAATTGGTTATTATTTTTTTATTTTACTATTGTTTATTATGTGTATATAAATCAATAGGCAGACGACACTAGTGAAATAGCGAAAAAACCGTCCATTGCAACACGAAGTGAGGGGTGGCACTAGGATTCGTGCCGTTGTGATTTTTTTAATATACATTTCTATGATTATATATATTTTATGATTCTAGCCATAATGAATCTGTGAGCCAATTTGATTTCAGAGGACGATGCTATTAGTATATTATTTTATTAATATTTCATAACTTTATATTGTTAGTATTTTATAATGCTATTTAATTTATTTTTCAGTTTATATTTTTTATATATATTTTATTAATATTTTAGTTATTATTTTTATTAATATTTTAGTTATTATTTTTATTAATATTTTAGTTATTATTTTATTAATATTTTAGTTATTATTTTTATTAATATTTTAATTTGTATTTAGTTAATATATTTGGTTTATATTTTCAATTTTTATTATTTAAATTATATTTAAGATATATTTAATTTTTATTATTTAAATTGTATTATTTAAATTATATTTATTAGCCATTATCCATTATTTAATGTTTTACTGTGTTCCTTACTAACAATCTTTTTATGCTGCATTTAGGTGATCTAGTTGATTTATTATTTGCATTTAATTTCGATTTTATTTTTTTTTTGCTTAAAATTAATTGAGCATTTATTTGTTTACATTCAAAATCTGTTATTTTCCATATAAAAAAAAATAGTTTCATTTAACAAGGAAAAAGGAAAAAGGGAAAAAATTTTTTTTACTACAACAGTATTATATATTAAATTAATTTAATTGGTTTTATTCATTTTTGGGTTTATATTTTGATACTTTCAAAAATAGAAAATTTCCCTCATATATATGTTAAATTTTACTAGCTTTTATATTGAATATTTATTTGGCATTATTTATAATTATAAATAAATTACAGGTATTAATTTTTTATATCTAATCACAAAAAATTATCAACTCAATGGGGGAAAAGAAATCTAGAAAACCTCGTCATGAGGAAAAACATTACGAGCAAGTGCAAAATGGATTTGGTGAATTCTCGGCTAATTCAGATTTTCCTTTTGCGGTAACTAAAAAAAACGGTTCAAATTCTTCTCATTCTTCTCATTCTCATTCTCATTCTCCAAACTCTTTACAATCTCCTTATTCACCACATGTTTCACATTCTCTTAATACAAATCATTCTTCTCATTCTAACCATTCTAATCATTCCCATTCATCACATTCTTCTCATTCATCTCAGTCAGCTCAGTTAGCTCACTCGTCTCATACGGTTCAAACATCTCATACAACTCATACAATGCCTTCTCATTCGACTTTAAAAAAACCTAAAAAATCAACAACAACCGTTTACACCTTAAATGATAAACTCTTTAAACTTCAAAAAAGAAGACAACGTGCAATTCATTCTTGTATACCTTGTCATCAACGTAAAGTTAAATGTGATCGAAAGCCGGATAAATGTTCAAGATGTGAAAGGTTCGATCTTGAATGTAAATATTTTAGTAATATGAGAGTTTCTCGTAAAATTAAAAGCGACAAAAAAAATACAACTCCAAAAAATAATGAAAATATATCTATTGATAATAATAATGTGGAAACCCCGATTTCAACTAATTTTAACATATCCTCTTCTTCTACTGCAGCACAGACTCCTTTGTTATCTTCGGAACCTACTAATATTCCATTTTCTAGTTTATCTTTAGACTATGATACTTCCCTATCTGTAACCCCGGATGATGATAATATTCGTATAAGTAATCAGTCAAGTCCTGCTCTGAATCAACCCCAATCATTTAATTTAAATCAAATTTCTCCCTCAACTCAATCACAAAACAATACGATAAGTCATATCCCTTCCTCAATTCAACCGCAAAATAATACGATAAACCATATTCCTCCTTCAATCCAATCACAAAATAATACTTTAAATCCAATTAATTTTAGTCCTATAACAATTCATATTTCCAATCCTATATCTAATCCTATATCCAATCTTATATTTAATCCTTTGACAAATCATTTAAACAATTCTTTACCTAACCCTTTAAATAATCCTTTAACAAATCCCTTAACCAATCATTTAAATAATCCTTTAACAAATCCTTTAACAAATCATTTATCCAAGTCAATGTCTAATGCAGTGCAAAATCAAAATCAAAATGATAAGCATTTACAAAATTTTAGTAAATCTTCAAATCCAAATTTAATGAATAATATATCCTTACCAGATATTTCTTACTATGACTCTTATAAATTGACATCTCAACCTGCTGAAGATCTTCAAGAACACTCAAGACAACCAAATAATGCAATTGGATATTTTTCTTCTAAAAAATTCAACCAAACTTCGTTTATTAAAAATTCAACTATTCCTCCTGCTAAAAATCATCAGTTAAATACACAAGATATTGGATATATTAATAATGAAAAGCATAATTATCATCCTTATCAAAGAAATTTTAATCTTGAAAACTTGATGTCAGCTTCTATTTCCCCAGATAATGTTTCACAATATAATCTTAGATTCAGTACTAATGAGGAAGCTGATTTCTTTATCTCTCAAGGAAAGCATGTATTTTTTTCTTCAAATTACATCAATTTATTTAACTCAATTGATCATTCCTTAAAAGATACTTTCGATTTTTCAATTCTCAACAAGTATATTCCTTGTAAATCTGATACTGATATTCTGTTGCAAAAATATTGGTATTGTGTACATCCTATTGTACCTGTATATGACTATGAAGAGTTTCGAACCGCTTACGATGATTATTGGACAAGTGGTGGCATTGCAGGAATAGAATTTTATGTGAAATTTTGTGCCATGCTATATGCCGCTTCAGTTACATGGTACGAATATGAGAATATAAAAGTTAAATTTGATAATCAAGATAAATTATCAGAAATTTTAAGATATTCAGAACATTTACTAAAAGCAGCTGAGCTTTCCTTATCAATGTTTCAATTTCCCAAGCGTCCGAATTTAATTGGATTAAAAGCTTCCACTTTATTACATTTTGTATGTAGAGACGATAGTGTTTCATATGATAGTGGAAGTGTTGGCATGCTAGTTCGAACCGCTCAAATTTTAGGTTTAAACCGTGATCCTTCTAAGTTTCATCAAATTACAAATTATAAAATTGTACATCTTCGTAAAATTTTATGGTGGTTAATTGTTTACTTAGATGGTATGACTGCATTATCAAGTGGAATTTTACCATTAATCCGCAGTACAGATTATGATACAGAATATCCAGATGAAACTATTTCTACTACCAATGGCTTATATGGTTCACATGAGGGGTTCGATATTTCAATAACTTATATCAATGGGAAATTTGATTGGATTAAAGTAAATCATGAAATTCTTTCTAAAGCATTTGGTATTAAACCAGCTTCGCAAGCTGATGTTTGCAGTTTAAAAGAGGCTATAACTAAATTTAAAATTTCGATAAATGAGAGAGTTAATCGATTAGATAATTTAAAAGCCAACTCTTCATTTGGGTCGTTGTTTAAACATTGGGGTACTTCTATTCTATCGTCTCTTCCTGATAGAGCTTTCTTGCTTTTGCATAAAAACTCAAGTGGCACTCCTGCGCTTAAGTTTACAAAGTTATTTAATTCTCTTGGAAGTAATGCTTCATTTCCTTCTAGATATTATCCCGCTTCTTCGTCTTTATCTGATGAGTATATTGAAAAATGTATTAGTGATTCAGAACTAGTTACTTCTGCAATTGAATTTCTAAGCGCATTTTGTAAATATGCTGAAGTTCCAAGATTTGCAGGATATTTATGGCATTCTCGTAAACATCAGCCAGTATATGCTATCCTTGTTTTGATTAGGAGTCTTCTTTTAGAAATTCAATCAAGTAAATGGTTTGAAGCTCATATGATAAATGGAAATAAATGCTATAGTAATAACAATAATACTAATACTAATGATGCTGCTACTAATAATGATACTAATATTAACAATGACGGTAATGCTAATATAAATAAGAAGAGCCATACTGATGAAAATACTAAACATGACAGCAACAATACAAACAATAACAATATAAACAATGATAATATTAACATGTCCAATATACAAAACGCGAATAATCAATTTTTAGGAGAAGCCTCATTTTTAAATGACAAAAGATACATCATGGTTGATTTTGCTATCCAAAGTTTGAGTTTTATGGGCGAACGCACTTCACAATACTGTCATGATTGTTGGCAAAATGTTCACGTTTTGAAAGACTGTTTAAGAAAATTTATTATTCAAGTAAATGATAGAATTAATCTAGAAAACTCTAATTATATTTTGATTTCTAATCCTAATATTCCTGCGAAAAGTAATTCATTTCCTCATTCGGTTGCAGATACTTCTACGTTGACGTTTAATAATTCTATACCTTATAATCAAGAAAATTCGTCTATTTCAAGTACGCGCCAATTTTCTAATATGAATTTAAATTATAATTGTGATTCATCTTTACGGTCTCTTGATTCTTTATCACGTGATTCGATTGATGATTCCGCTATGTTATTACAAAAAAGTGATGGAATGTCTAATATTGTGAACGAAAATAATAAAAATTCTGATTCAATCGCAGAAAGATCTAATTTAGGAATACTTTTAGAACAAGACCTTTCATTTGTTCAACAGAGTTTATCAAATGGAGTATTTACAATGTAATTTTAATTTTGTTATAATACATTTTCTGTTAAGCAATATTTTTTGAAGACTTAAGACTAATGAAATAATGAGAAAAAAAAATAGACTAATTAAAGATGTATTATATTTTAATTTTTATTATTTTTTAATGACTTATAAAATTTTTTGTTACTTGGGAAAAAATCTTAACTTTGATTGAATTTTAAACAGCTCAGATTTTTTTTTTTATTTTTTTTTAATAAATAATGAATATTGCTTTTTAGAGTTGTGTAAAATACTTAAAACAAAATTTTAATAATAATTTATTTATATTATATCTCCCCTTCATTAAAAAAGTAAAAGCAATGTTTATATTTCTTATTAGAAATATTGCAAGTGTTTTTATAAAAATGTCAAAACGTCCAAATTGTTAAAAAGTATCCAAATAAAACAAATAATTTTGTACAATAAAGTGAAAAAACAAAAAGAATAAAAAGAATAGAAAAAAAATTATATAGATCAAAATTAAAAAAAAGAGAAAAATTACAGTTTCTTGTTAAATCATTACAATTGGCTCTTATTAATTTTTAAAATTGATCCAATTTAAAGTTTGAAGCCAGGCGGATTGAAAGGTTTCATCAGTATTTATATCGCCACTAATATCAACTTCAAGATTACTATTATTATTGATTGAGGGCAAAAATGGGCTAAAATTAAATAAACCTGTATTGTTTTTCATGTCATTTTCTATATCTGCAGAAAAAGTATCTGGGAAATCGGTGTAGCTATTCAATACCGAATGGTCGTGTAAAGGCTGAACCAAATGTTCTAGGAAAGAAACACGATTTCCATTAGTGGGAACTTCGATATTTAAAGGCTTTTCGTCATTATTTTGTTCAAACATGCTCGATAATGTTTTGAGACCATCAGTAGCTATAACTTTTCCGGAAGCTGCATTGGGACCAGGAGTTCCATCAAAATAAGCAACAGCTTCATTCAATCCAGTCCAAACTTTAGTCGCCATTTCGTCTGACATTTCATCTAAATTACTTAAAATATAAAATAATAAAACAGTGCATGCTGCCTCAAGATATGTACTGGCAAACCAGTTGCCAAAAGATGATGGCAAGAAACTAGCCATTCCGTTAATAAAAGGTGGTATCTGAAGCGCAGAATCAAGACAAAATTCAGTACCTTGCCTCAGTTTTTCTAAAACAGAAGGAGAAGTATTAGAAGAATTTGTAATATCTGAATATGCTGCAAAAATCATAAATGGTCTGAAAAGAACCAATCGAAGATATAAATAAAACAACCTAATCCAATACCATTCCTTCTTTTCTGTATCGGAAAGATCTTTTGCAAAGCTAGTATTTCTTTCAATAAGATAAGGTAAATAAATCTGAGCTTCATTGTCCATTTCATTTGATATTTGAGTAACTTCATCAAACACAGAATCAATAGTTTTTTTATAAGATTCATTATATATTTTAAGCATTGCCCTTGTACATAAATCGCGAAACTTGCAACGTAATATCATATGATTAGAAGAGCTCGCATATATAGATCTGCACATAAATGCGGGCGGGTATAAACGCGGTGATAGAATATCTGAACCAATTGAAGAAGGCCTGCCCATACAAAATGTCCAATATTTTTCATATCCACTTACAGTTAGCCAAGTACGATGTATTTCAAAAGAAGAAGGATTTTGATTTCTAGGGTCAACTTGGTGAAGTCCCATTGTTAATGCTGTACGCACAGCATTTCCTATACACATATATCCAGCGTTGCTATCGCCTAAATAAGATTCAATTAAGCTTTGAAGAAAAAGAAACTGTGTTGTTGAGGGATTAATGTTATGAAAAATATCAGGAACACAAGCTCTGGCTCTCCAATAATAAGTACTTAACCAATCTGAAACACTTACATTATCTATAAGAGAAGATGGATTTAAAACAGAAAGTCCTAAGCATATGATTAAATATAAAATTCCTAAATTTTCTGGAATAATATCTGGACTATTACCAGATTTAAAACTATCCCAAGCAAATTCTAATCTTTTAAACCATATTTCTGGATTAAAAATAGGCCACATTATATGAAAAATGCTGAAATAATTATCAGCACAAGATATTGCATTCTCTTTAGAAAAATTATCATTTCTACATCTAATTTCAACAGTTAAAGTTGGCTTAAAAAGAAAATCCATGCCAAATTTTGAAAAACATTCATCAGTTGGGATTGATAATTTGGTAGAATTATCTCCCGATATATGTTTCATATAAGAATATAATTTTTGCACAAATGAATAATTGCTAGAAGCACCAAAAAACTGTCTAGAGGAATTAGAAGCATTAGTAACGCTACTAGGACCCATTATTTTTTCAATGACTTCTCTTTCACATGGCTCTTTTTTAACAGTAATAATAGGTTCATTTAAACTACAAGAGTCTGAAATATTTTGCACATTACTGTTATTATTAATGCTAGTATTACTATTATTATTATCATTATTATCCTTATTATCACTATCGATATTATTGTCAGCACAGATTTTATTATTAATATCCGTATTATCAGCATTATTAATATCAACATCAATATAATTATTATTATTATTATCATTATTATTATTATTATCATTAATATCATCATCATCATCATCATCATTGTTATTATTATCAATATTGTTAATAATATTGCTATTATCAATATTATTAATTCCGCTGCTAATAACATCGTTGTTAGTATTACCAGCCAATGGTATAAGAATCTCATGTGTATATTCTACCGGAATAATATCAGGATTTTGATCTTGTTCTGAATTGGAGCTAAAGGATAAAAATAAATGTTAATATATGAAATTTGAAAAAAGTTATAAATTAAATAAAAAATAATAATCACCATTTTGCAGAACTAGAGGATTCGCGGTAGCGGGATCTGTAAAAGCATTTTTCGCCATATTTAACACATTCAGAGCAAACAATCTCTCCTGTACACTATGGAGTTAGATATGATTATTAATAGATATGATAAAAAAATATTCATAATAAGACGTAAATAATACATAATAAAAAAATAAAAGAGAAAAAGAGAAAAAGAGAAAAAGAGAAATAAAATAATAAAAATAAAAAATAATAAAAATAAAAAATAATAAAAAATAATAAAAAATAATAAAAATATAAAATAAAAAAATAATAAAAGATAATAAAAACTAATAAAAAATAATAAAAATATAAAATCAAAAAATAATAAAAAATAATAAAAAATAATAAAAATAAAAAATAATAAAATAATAAAAAATAATAAAAAATAATAAAAAATAATAAAAAATAATAAAAAATAATAAAAAATAATAAAAAATAAAAAATAATAAAAAATTATAAAAAATAATAAAAATAAAAAATAATAAAAAATAATAAAAAATAATAAAAAATAATAAAAATAAAAAATAAAAAATAAAAAATAATAAAAAATAATAAACAGAAAAATTAAAAAAATATTAAATACAAACAAATACCTTAACCTTCCTTGCTCTACAATTTTGGCAAGCTTTTGAAGTACGTTTTTTTCTTTTCCGAGAAGCCGATTGTCCAGAATAAGCTCTAAAACTCTTTGAAAATTCAGATTTAATTATTATATTTCTGTTAGTATCATTATTAGACTTAGATGTATCATTAATATCATTTGTACTGTCATTGTAAGTGGTGGTATTAAAATTGGTTACATTGATGTTGGAATTGTTGATGGAATTAGGATTAGCAATAGTGTTTTTAATGTTATTAGAATTAGGCTTAATATTTGAAGTGCTGTTAGTATTATTGTTATTATTAATAGTATTAATAGTAATAATAGTGTTAGTATTTGTAGTATTAGAAGTATTTGCAGTGATAATGGTATTTTTATTTTCATTAATATTAGAACCAAATTGATCAGACACAGTTGAAGAAGATGGAATTGTATTTGACAAACGGCTCGCAAAATAATCTGGAGAAACAATAGATTTATCCTTATCTTTAAGTCCTTGAATAATAGACATAATGTAACTAATATTATTTATTATGATAAAGGATAGTTGGTTAACTGTGAACAAAAAAATTCCCCCTAAAATAGAGTTTTATATTAACTATATGTCCTGATAATTATTAACGTAATAAAGATGTGATAATAAATTCTATTTAAAATTAGGAAATTATTCAAAGATTAATTGAAACTTATTTAATAATAGATTTTATTTATGCAGATGTTTATGCCTTTAAATTTTTATATATATAGTAATAAATATTTGAAATTAATATATATTGTATAATAAAATTAAAAACATATACATACTAATAATGAACAAATAAATAAATAAACAAAAACAAAAAATAAAGAATAAGAATAAATAATAAATATAAATTTTATTACACAAAGAATTTAAGTTAGTTTTATTAGAACGGTAAATAAGAATCGCATTACTCTGTGCGAATTTACGATTATATAACGAGAATAAATTTATTACGTAATTTTCTATGATTATTTATTATTTATTTATTATTTATTTATTATTTATTTATTATTTATTTATTATTTATTTATTATTTATTTATTATTTATTTATTATTTATTTATTATTTATTTATTTATTATTTATTATTTATTTATTACTAGTACTGTTGTTATTATTATTTATTTGGTGTTATTATTATTTATTTGGTGTTATTATTATTTATTTGGTGTTATTATTATTTATTTGGTGTTATTATTGATTTCTTAGTATAATAGCTTTGGTATGTATACATTCTCGTTTGGAGTATACGAACGCTTATAATTCTGATAATATTATTCTTATTGGGAACGATCATATACTTATAAAGGAAAATTAATCGAGGGATGGGGTAGATAAGGCTTTCTGTAACCAATAGAAGATCAAGGGTTTTTGTGTTTAGGGTATACGTGATGGATTTATACTATACTATATTATATTATAATACACTATACCATATTGGTATTATTGGTGATATTTGTGTTATTATATTTTTATCTCATTTAATATTGCAGTAGTTTATTTATTTTAATATATCGTTGTATAATTTTATTATTTTATTTTTTCATCTTCACTCTATTTATTACTTGTTATCTATTCGCAGAGTATTAGAAAGAAACAGTTTTAAAAGCGTTGGTTCGCTGTAAATACTTACGATATACACATTTATGCCAAAAAGAAAGGTAAAAATATGTCGTTGGTATGTAGCCGGATAGGCTTAATATATAAAACAAGTTGATTCTATACGAGTATAGTTATTTATCTAAAAAATTCTAACGTAATAATGTATGTAAATATTTAATTTATATTTGAATGGAAATAACTTAATTTGTATAAATATAATATATAGAAATACCCTATCAAGTTTTAAGAAATGGGCTTGTTATATTGCTAGGTTCAAATTTAATTGTTTTATATAACCCCAACCATGCTCAGCGTTTTTTCGTGTACCTGAAAATATCGTAGTTTCTGTTAGCCTCAAATGATAATGTAACAACGGCCGTTTTATTAACAACTATAGCACGCAATCTTTTAAACCAATCAAATATTTATCAAATTATTATTAAGAAATTAATAAAATACATCTTGGTTAATTTTAATTAATTGCTTGTAAATTTCTTAACCCATTGGCAATTTAATTATTATTTCTCTCAACCTGATTATTGTCTTAGTGGGTGTTTTTGTATGTAATTTGTATGTAATTTGTATGTAATTTGTATGTAATTTGTATGTAATTTATATTTAATTTGTATGTGATTGATTGTACTTCGTATGTAATTTTTAGCAGTTATTTACAATTTGATTCATTTAAAGTTTATCTGCTTGTTATTTCATGTATATATATATATGATTGTATTTTTTCCAAAACTAATTTCGTTGATTATTTGTATAATTTTAGCTCATTTGAAGCGAAAATTATCTACGGCACAATTAAACCGAAACTTAGAAATGATTTATTTATTTTGTATATAAACATGTATAACTTGGAAATGTCTCCCAATACATCATTCTTAATACATCTGATAATAAATAATAATAAATAGTCTATTCTATATAAACAATATTGTTTTATTCATTCATTATTTGTTGTCTTTATTACCATTAGGTGTATTAATATATACTTTATTTGGTGGTTTAAAAGCAACTTTTTTATCAGATTGGATTCATACTGTAATTATTTTCGTTATAATTGCAATCACTTTTTTTGTAACGTATGGCTCAGGTCATGTTATTGATTCTACAGGTAAAATGTATGATTTACTTGTTGAACTTGCATCCATGTACAACTGGTTATAAGGGATCTTATCTTCAATGAGAAATAAAGAAGCTGTAATTTCTGTTTGGAACTTTATGTTAGGAGGTTTCGCTTGTGTATTTGGTGATCCAAGTTATGGACAAAAGGCTATAGCTTCTTCTTCAAAAACAACTTTAACTGGTTATATACTTGGTGGTTTAGCATGGTCTTCAACTCCATGGACTTTAGGAACTGCTGCAGGTTTAGCTGCTATTGCTCTTCAATTGGATCCTATTTTTTTTACTTATCCAAAAAACTTTCCCCAGAAGATTCTGCAAAAGGTTTACCGGTTATTTATGCAATGGATGCTTTACTTGGTAAAGGAGGTGCCGCTGCTGGTGTATTAATGATATTTATGTCTGTTACATCTGTTTTGTCTGCTGAACTTGTTTCATGTTCTTCTATTTTAACATAAGATATCTATCGTTCTTATATTAATCCTAATGCTTCTGGTAAGTTATTAGTAAGGTTTTCACATTTTTTCGTATTTAGTTTTGATCTTATTGCTTTTAATTATATCGGGGTCAAACAGGATGGTTATTAGGATTTGTTGGAATAGTTACTAGTCCTACTGTAGTTGGTGTTATTTTATATTTTTTTTGGTCAAAAGTAAGTAAATATGCTTTTAATATTGGATTATTACTTATAACAATTACTGGAATAGTATGTTGGGTTGGATCGTGCTATGCTTTTTATGGAGCAGTTGATAGAACTACACTTTTAAATACTGAAGATTATTTGGTAGGCAATTTTACTGCAATTTTCTCCTCTCCTATTTATATGACCATCATAACTCTTATAAAATCTGATAATTTTGATATAAGTACTATGGATGGTAAATTTATTTCAGGAGATGATGCTGATGAAAAGGAAATTGAAGCAATGAAAATTGACAGAACTTCTAAAGAATCTAAGCAACTTAAACGTTCTTCTATTGCAGCTATGGTTCTTGCAACTACTTATATATTAACTTTTATGTTTCTAGTACCATTTGCTATGTATGGATCAAATTGTATTTTTTCTAAAAAATTCTTTACTGGTTGGGTTATAATTGGTATAATATGGTTTTGTCTTGCTGCTCTATATATTATACTTACTCCAATTATTCAATCATTGCCTGAATTAAAATTGATTTATAAACAGTTAAAATCTAAGAAAGATTCAGGGGAATCAAAGAATTCATACGTCATTTAATGGAAACGATATAATAAATCCTAAATCTAAATCTTTAAAATCTAATACAGAAATTAATATCAATGATATTAATTACGAAGATAAAAGTATTACTGACTCAATAGGATCTCTATGATCTTATGTGGTTAGTCAAATATTTTATTACACAGATTAAAGTGTATTATGTATATTATGTATATTTGTTTGTATATGTTTTTATTATTTATATATCATATTATCAGTATTATTTTATATTAATTACAATTTTCTTATTAAAGCTATCATAGATTTCATAAATAAAACAGCAACTACGTTATTATTTCATATTAAAAGCTACAGTTTATATACATTGAATGCAACTACGTTATTATTTCATATTAAAAGCTACAGTTTACATACATCGAACTGCAACTACGTTATTATTTCATATTAAAAAATACAGTTCACAAATAAAACGACAACAGCGTTATTTTTCTATGTACGTACTTTATATTTTTAATCTATCTCTTTTACAAATATCCATACAGCTATAATTACAATAATCTGCTTTACAGTGATAAACTTCGGCTTAAAGCGAAACAAATTTCTTATCTTTATTGTTTGATTATACTAATATATTTATATTTGATTTTTACTGACAAATAAACATAATTTTTTTTTATCACTGGTATCTTTAATATATACTACTATTATATGAATTGTTAACTAACCAATAATAAGTAAATATTAGGAATTATAAGGATTATAGAAATCTATTACTATAGCAATTATCCCAACGGAAAAATAAAAATTTTTTTTACATTTTTAATTAATTTTTTAACATGCAGATCATTGGTTCTATTGGCTACTGATTAGCTTAAGTAATACTATACAAAATTATGTGCAAATAAGCAGACCTGAAATTATACGGCACCTGATAATAGTTTTTATATTATTAACTTTATTTTCTATTTTGTTATCTTTAATAATAAATTATCAATAGCTTACTAATTTTTAGGAATAAATTTATAGATAAAGTAGATCTAAGTAGAGTCATCAGACCTAATTAATAAATGATTATGTACACATTTTTATATTTAAATTCATTTAAATATTGGCGCTTTGGATATAATTACAATTAATCAAAAAGAATCAAAATATTTATTATTTTTGAATTTATTTATTCTATTATTATATTATATATTATAATTTTTTTTTTATATTATTATATTTTTAATATTGCTATTTGATTCCATAGTTAATTATAAAATTAACTTGTGTACTATTCATTTAAAAATTGTGAATTAAACGTTATATATCTATTAAATTACATTTTAAAGTTATTCTTGGCATTATATTTAATCTAGTTGGTTTAATCTAATTGATTTGATTCGATATTGTTTTTTATTTTTTTTGTTTTTTTTTTCCTAATTCGAATATTAATTTCATTGAGAATAAATTATATGACCAAGCTTTTTTATAGTGTTAATTTAAATAAATTTTAATCTTACTCAATTTATAAATATAATAAAAATGTCTGACTATGAGACTAAAAAGCCAAGCATAGGCTTATACGATTCATCAACCGGAGATTTAGAAAAAAATATTGATAATCATTCAGTTGAAGAAGCTTCAATAGATGAATTAGATACTAGAGATTCTGATATTCAAGAAAAAAAACCTCAAAATTTCTTTCAAAAATTTTGGAGTTGGTTACTTGAGTTAAATGTTGAAACAAGAGGTGTAGAAAGAGTTCCTGAATCCGAAAAAACCGATACTTCTATAGTGAATGCAGGTAGTATGTGGTTTGCTGCAAATATGGTTGTTTCCTCAGTTTCAATGGGTACTCTAGGTATAGGTGTCTTTGGATTAGCATTTTGGGATTCAGTTTGTACAATAATTTTTTTCACAATGTTAGGTTCAACAACTGTTGCTTATTTTTCAACTTTTGGTCCTGTTATGGGTTTAAGACAAATGGTTATTTCTAGATATTCAACAGGAATGTTTGTTTCAAAAATATTTTGTATATTAAACATTATTTCTTGTTTAGGTTGGTCCGTTTTAAATACAGTAGTTGGTGCCCAACTACTTCATGTGGTTGGCACTCATCATATACCTATTGCTGTCGCTTGTGTCATAATTGCTATTTTAACATTGGCTGTGTCGTTTTGTGGTTATAAAGTTGTACATATTATAGAAAAATATTCCTGGATTCCTACTTTTATTGTATTTTTAGTAGTTATTGCTAGAATGAAAATGTCTAAGTCATTCACTTTTGGAAAAATGGGTTCTGGTAAAACTGAAGCTGGTGCTGTTCTTTCATTTGGTTCTTCAGTATATGGTTTTGCCACTGGTTGGACTACTTATGCTGCTGATTATACTTGTTATATGCCAAAAACTACAAATAAATGGGCGGTATTTCTTGCTGTGTATGTCCCTTTATGCTTTTCTTTAATATTCACTGAAATCCTTGGTGCAGCATGCATGACTGGAACTTTAACAAATCCTATATTTGAACAAAATTATAATGAAAATTCTGTTGGTGGATTGTTATATGCTGTTTTAGTTCCAAATTCCGTACATGGATTTGGTCAATTTTGTTGTGTTATTTTAGCTCTTTCAATTGTAGCTAATAATATTCCTAATTTTTACTCTTTTGCTCTTTCTGCTCAAGCATTCGATAATATTCTTATTTATGTACCTCGACATTTATGGACTATTATTGCTGCTGGTGTAGCAATTGGTGTTTCAATTCCTGCTTATTATTCATTTTCCTCATATATGGAAAATTTTATGAATTTAATTGGTTACTGGATTTCTATTTATAGTGCTACTGTAATTCCTGAGCATCTTATTTTCCGTAGAGGTTTTAGTGGTTATAATTTAAATGATTATAATAATTGGCGTAAACTTCCAGTGGGAATTGCCGGATTCGTTTCTTTCGCTACTGGTTGTGCTATGGCTGCTATTGGTATGTCTCAAGTATGGTGGACTGGTCCTGCTGCTAAAGGGGCTGGTGGAGATATTGGTTTTGAACTAGTTTTAGGTGCTTGTTCAATAAGTTATATTGTTTCAAGATATATTGAGTTAAAAATTTTCGGACGATAGTTATATTATTTAAAAGTTTCTATTGGAAAGGGAACAATGTTCTTATGTATATTTTTTGTTTATTTATTATTATTATTTAATAGTACTTATTTTTATTTATTTTTATTATTATTTTTTTTTACCTTGTTTCTGTTCATATATATTTATCTTTGGCGTGTGGGATAATTAGTTATAAATATATTAAAATGACTTTTATATACATTATATTAATTATTAAATAAATTACTATCTAATAGGCTTGTAAAAAAATTGAAGTTAAAATCTATAAACGACTTAAGACTCTTTTAATAGAGAAAAGATAATACTTTGTCATAGCAATCTCTTTTCACTTTGATATACATTATTTACATTGTAGTAATTAAAACATATGAAATACTCAAAATAATGAAGTAATAGAATAATGAAAGATATAAATAAAGTACCAATCAAGTTAAAAAATTAAATAAAAAAAATAGAAATTTTTAGCAACAAAGTAATTAATAAAACCCTATATGTATTTAAATACATTCTAAATATTTTAAATATTTTGTTCTTCATATTCTAACTAAATACAAAAGACAAAATTCTTAGTGTCAATTGTGTTTATTCGTAACAATAGTAATTTTAGTATTTTATTCTCTTATATAAATTTCTAAATAAAGCTATTCTTCATTTTTTTATAAATATCAAAATATTCCATCCCAATCTCATATTTTTATTATTATTCTTATAATCTCTACATAATTCTGTAACTTATAAAAACTATTGTAAATACATATATATAAATTAATTATACTGTTGTTTCTAAATTCTAATTTATCTACGAAGTATTTACTCAACAATTACAAAATGCAAAAAATTAAATACAATAAACATATATTGCATAGAAATTTCCTTTTGAAGTACAATACCCATTAAAATAATATCAAATTTTAAGGTTTAAAAATTAAATATCGAATAAATAGTCTCACAGTATAATAACATAATTGGATATTTATTTTTTAAGCATTTAACTTATTAAGTGAAACTGACTTTGCATGAAAACAAATTTAATTTTTTTAAACTCATTTCACATAAAAATGGCATTTCTAGGATATTCTTAAAAAGATTAAACCTTAAAGAAAAAAGAAAGTTCTAAAAAAGAAACCTTTTTGCTTCCTTATCTACATTGTTGTTCATTAAATGAATGTTAAGAAATACTTTAAAATTTGATAATTAATACATTTCTGTTTTTTTCTTTTTTTGTTTCTGTGTCAACGAAATTTTCATACTTCGATAAAAAAAAACGTCATAAAGGAAAATAGATATTTTTTCTTTTATTTTTATTTGGTTGCTTTATTTTTATTTTTATTTTTATTTTTATTTTTATTTTTATTTTTACTTTAATCTTATAATTTTTTTTTTGTTAGTTAGAATTTCTCAATTTGTAATAAATTATTTTATTTTTTTATTAAAACCCCCCTCCGTATTCAATTATTTGTTTTTCTTATTTTTAAAATTACTCTAAATGCCTTACACTTTAGTTTTAGTACGTCATGGTCAATCTGACTGGAATGAAAAAAATTTATTCACAGGTTGGGTTGATGTTCGTTTATCAGAAGTTGGTTTAAAGGAAGCTCATCGTGCTGGAGAATTATTAAAAGAATCAGGGCTTAAACCTACCATTCTTTTCACTTCACTTTTGACTCGCGCCATTCAAACTGCTGATATTGCTTTAGAAGTATCTGATCGTGCTTGGATTGATGTAAAACGTTCATGGAGATTAAATGAACGTCATTATGGCGATTTACAAGGTAAAGATAAAGCTGCTACATTGAAACAATATGGTGAAGAAAAATTTATGGAATGGCGTCGTTCTTTCGATATTCCACCTCCTAAAATTTCTGAAGATTCTAAATATTCTCAATTTAATGATGAAAGATACGCTAATATCCCTAAATCAGAATTGCCAAAAACTGAATCTTTAAAGCTCGTTATTGATCGTTTACTTCCATATTGGAATAAAGAAATAGTTCCTGAACTTAAGTCTGGAAAAACTGTTTTAGTTGCCGCACATGGCAATTCTCTCAGAGCTCTTGTAAAAGAACTCGATGATATTTCTGATGAGGCTATTTCAAAACTCAATATCCCTACTGGTATTCCACTTGTATATGAGTTAGATGAAAAAACTTTAAAACCTATTAAGCCTGCTTATTATTTGGATCCTGAAGCAGCTGCGGCTGGTGCTGCTTCTGTTGCTGCTCAAGGAAAAAAGTAAATTAACTTTTAAATAGTCATTTACTACTTATACTCTTTTACATTGATTTTATAACTTTATTATATCATATTATTTAGCCTATTTTTGAAGTTAATGCTTAGTAAGGAATAATATTTTTTATTTAAATTGAAATAGAGATATCAATATTATATATTTTTTTTTGATCTTTATGCATCGCTTTGTTGTCGGATAGTAATAAATAAATTTGAATTAAGTGTAATAAAGTTTAACTTTTTAAATACAACTTATCTCAAATTTTTTAGGTCTAATTAATCTTTACAATCTTAGACTAAACACCAAAAAAAATTATGTTTAATAAAAAAAAGTTATCATGTACATGGTTCCTGGCGGGATCGAACCGCCGATCCTCGCGTTTCAACGAAGAGTTGTATTAGCACGATGCCTTAACCAACTGGGCCAAGGAACCAATTTATAGGTTTCTCAAGTTTATATGTTTTCTTGTATTCAAAGCATTTATGTTTAAAAGTATTTTATTGATTTACAGTTTTTAAATTTAAGAAAATATACAAGCATTTTATTCAAAGTGATAATAAAAACAATCAGTAATTAACTTAAAAGTAAATTTTAATTGTCTTTATATTTATTATTTCCAAGTTTAGAAATTTGAATCTTTGAAATATAATGCATTGATCTTTAATTTAAACCACCATTGCAATTTTTTTCTTTTTTTTTATAATACAAATACCAACCAACATTATTAGGTGTTATAATATTTTTACTAGTTTTATAAACTTTTAAGTTTTTTATATCATTCTCTAGAAAGCCAAAAAATTAAATAATCCTGTATCCATATGCATACATATATATATATATATATATATATATATATATATGTGTGTGTGTATTAACAAGTATTTAATAAATCCTATTCAAGCAAAAAAAATATAATAAAATATACTTTATTAAAGTTCAATTTTTGTAAAAACACACAAAAAAAAAAAAAAAAAAAAAAATCATTAGTAAAATCATGTATTTATTCTGGAGATTTATTCATTTTAAATGATTTAACAATATTTATCACTTTATTAGCATGCTTCATTCCAAGAATAAAAAGTAATACTGATGCCAAATATGTTTTTAAATATTCGCCAGTATTTGAATGTACTACCAAAATCATTTCTAAAGTAAGTAGAAAATAAAGAATAAACATTAAGGTGTGCTCGAATAAATCAAAAAACTGATATATAGTTTTTTGATTTATTTTTTTAAGAGAGCATAAGTTTGGTAAATAATTAGATAACCCATATTTAGAATTAGTACTAATTGTATGATTATCCAAGCTTTCATTTTCATTTACTTCTTGAAAATTATCTGTTCTCTCAACCAGTTGATATTCTGAATTAAAATGTCTATTTGTATTACATTCTCCAATAAATTTTTTTTTAAAAGAAACACATATTAAAGAAAAAAACAATCGAATAAATACACTAGTTATAGAAGTAATAATAATCCCATATATTGCTGCAGGAATACCTTGTAATCTGTATGCACCAAAATTTATATAAATAGTTAAAACGGATAATATCCATCCAACTATAAGTAATAACCCAAAAAACAAGAAAATTATTTTTCCTAATCTAGTATCAAAATTAACAGATAAATCCTTCAATATTGACTTATTAAATAATGGCATTTTATTTCATAATATAAATTCGTTCATATTTCAATTTAACTTTACGTAAATACTATTACTATATGTATATTTTAATGGTTTATTTTAAGTAATACGTTTAAATAATTTAATAAATATTTTTCAGTATATTTAGTTTCCATCCAGTATTAATAGATTATCTAAAAAAATTACAAAAATAAGACTACAGGAATAATAAAAAAATACTACAGTAGATTACAATACAGTAAAATATAACAGATGGAATGTAATAAAATAAAAGAGTTAAAAAAATTTGAAATCAAAAGCTGAAACAAGAAAAAAATAAACTCAATATACCAATAAAACAATAATCTAACGATAATAACGATAATAACGATAGAAAATATAATTAAACGGTGAAATCCATCTCTTCTTTCCTAAAATAATCTACTTCTCCAATTTATTTCGTACCAGATAACCATTGCACAATAAAAAAATTACCCTTCTCAAATTATTACATAATCGACTTTATTAAGAAAATTTTATAAAATGTTTGTAGTTTAACTGTATATGTAAGTGTTGATTTATTTATTTATTTATTATTTATTTATTTATTATTTATTTATTTATTTATTTATTTATTTATTTATTTATTTATATGTTTGTTTATTTGCACATTTATTTACATATTTATTTATTAATTCATAAATTAATTTTCTGTTTTTCTCTTATCTGTAATAAATACTATTAAGATAATTAAAATTAATTTATTAGCATAAAATGGTTGGCATCTCAGAACCTTATACACTTTCGACTCTCCCCCAATCTTCATTATTACAAAAACAAAATAATGAAATTAAAGAGAAACAAGAGAAACAAGATAAAGTTAAAATACCAGTTGATAATATTACAAATTCTTTAGCACAAATATCTTGTCAAATATTAAATGATCAAATAATCATAAATTTAGCTGTATCACAATCTGCAATATTAAGGTATACTTTATTGCCTGCTCCACGAATAATTGAGTCATTTGCTATCAGTCCTAATTTTTTAGTCACTGCTGTTTCTTCAGTTGATTTTAATTTAGAAAATGCTCAAGATATTTCAATTAATAATGATTTATTAAATTTACCAGTTTATATTGGAATTAAAGATAAAAAAAAGAAATTTATTTCTGGATATTTAAATAATTCTTCTGAAGAAGAATTAAAAATTACTACTGATGTTGATACTGAAGTATCTGCTTTATATACTATAAAACTTAATTCCTCTGAAACAGATTTATCATCTTCTTCTTATTATGTATTGGCTGTCTTGGAATCTTCTTATTTAAAATTATTTAGTAAAGATTTAAAAAAAGAATTTTGGACTCATAAAGCAAAGGCTTCTAGAAGAATAATATATTCTTGTTTTGTTTCACATGAAAATGCTACAAAAGAAATAATTTCAAAATTCCCACAATCAGCGGGAATTTCACTTCTAGAGTCAGTTATAGATAATGGGGTTTTAATAATAATTTCTAAAAGAGATGTTGGTAAAAAATCAATTTATGAAGTAAGAATTATTTCTGTAAATGTTAATGGAGCCCATGATTTAGTTTCAAAGGAAATCATAGCTAAAGAAGATGTTTTTGATGAGTATTCTTCTTTTGAATACAAAAATGGATTTTTGTTACGTTTAATTCCCTCTAAATCAATATTGGTTGCTTATAATATAGGAAATATGCAAGAATCTTTTAAGATTAATTTATTGGATGTTACAGATAAGCTCACGAAAAAAAATAAAAACATTAAAAAAACTGCAAATTATCAAAGTGAGATATTTTTTTCTTCATCTTTTGTTAGTATAGATAAAGATCAAGTTTTGATTTCATTTGAAAAGAATATCTTTTTAATTAATACACGATTAAATTCACTTATTGCTCATCGATTATTAGAGTATCCTGTGTTGTTAAAAAAATATTATAAAGAATTAGGCTCAGTTATTGCGTTTTCAGTTCTATATTCAACTCCATCCCCATTGAGTACCAAAACTTCATTACCACAATTCGAGGTTTCTGTCATTAATATTTCCCCCGGAAAGGGTACATTACTGGAATCTATGGGAGAAGGTATTATTGGATCAAATGATAATTTATGGATAAATACATTTTGTGACATAACGCAAAAAAAGCAGAATTATAATATAAATAATGCAAAACTTGTCTCAGATTTACTCTTATCTGTTAGAACAACAAATGACAACATTATTAAACAACTAGAACTATTAAAAGATAAAAAGGATGTTATTGCTTGGGAGCAGAGAGTAGTACCATATTTGTCAGGGGAATGTGAATGGATTGATGTGGATTCTAAAGTTCTTGAGATTAGTTCTTCAAACTTAAAAGTATATGATAGTGATACTTCTAGAGAAGTTGATTCTATATTAATAAAAAAAATTGTTGGGATGATTTTTGAAACAACTGAGATTGATATAGAAACATCAGTAAACTCTTCGGATAGTATTGAACTTTCTAGCGCGGTTTTACCAAATTCAAAACAAATTGTAACCCGTGTTATTGATAAAGAATTTGTACCTGAAATTTCACTTGTGTATTTATTAACTCATCCGTTATTCCCTTCTACATTTTATCCTGGTTTGATACAAGCTCTTTGGCCATTTCCTCGCCTTCTACGCCAAGCTTTAGTTACATGTCCTGGACTTTTATGCTCAGATGTTTTATTAGGATTAAGCCATCTAAGTGATGATATTTTTAAGGATACAGTTACTCGGCTTACGGAAGAATTTCCACGGAAAATGATTGTTCGTGAACTTGGAACATTACAAAAAAACTATTCTTTAGGGATAAAAAATAATATAATAGAAAGCAAAAGTGTCAATTACATTTCAGAGTATGCTTCTTTCAGTGACCCTGCTTCCATACTTGAAAGAATAAAAGAGACAAACATAGGCTGGGAGATTGCCGATTGCTTTGTTGATTTCTTAGGGATTTTCTATTGGAGCTCAAGACCCGAATCTTTAAAGAATTTGAGGAATGAGGTTGATAATCAAGTGAATCAAATTATGGGCATTAAAAATGTTGATCAAATCCTAATTGAAACTTTAAGAAGGGTTAAAGGGAAATCTTCTAAGAAATCTAAATTATCTTGCAGTAAACATACAGGGATGAATGATTCTATTCCAAATGCAAGTGGAAATAACAGTATATTAAATAAGCAACAGATAAATAATGATCTTAATAAAGTTCATAAAAGTTCTACTAATAATCAAGAGTATAAACCTGGTGTTGTCCTTTCGGAAGTACAACAAAAAATGGGAAAAATACAGGGATTATTAAGTTTAGATCCTATGCATGTATCAGGATCCCAGATTTCTGATAATAATAATTCCCAACTTAGCATTAAGGAAAAGAGGTTAATGAAAAGTAGACAGGGAGAAGAAATTTCAAGAAAAGTTGGAAAATATACTATTGAAAAACTTTTCATATAATTTTCTGATTTTTAGAAGTTTTATAAACTTTAAATCATGAATGTATTATATTTTATAAAGTTACGGTTCTTTTTTACTTTTCTTTTTTTATTGTTATTTTATTTTTATTGTATTGTTTGTATTTTTTGTATGTTATATATGTTTTTTTTGTTTTGTATGTTTTGTATGTTTTGTATATATTTTGACTATGTTTTGTATATGTTTTAAATATTATTTGATTGGAATAAAATATGTATGTAGATTATAATGTACGTGTCTTGATTAAGATATAAAATTGATTATTTATAAATAATTAATATGTATGTTAATAATGTCATTAATAATTAAATATTAGATTCTAAGAAATCCCTTATCATTTTCATAATTTCAACTTTTACTTCATCTGGGACTAGTTCTGTTTGGGGGAAAAAGAAAAAAAGAAAAAGAAAGTTAATACATAAAGATAATTTGTACTGGTTTGTTACTTAACCAGTCTATATAAAAAAAAAATATTACCTATTCCTTTCGATTCGACATCACCAATTAAGGATTCGAAGTGTTTATTACTTTGGGATTGAACTTTTTCTGAAAAAAAGAATTAATGTGATGAATTATAAAAAAAATAAAAACACAATACACATAAAAGACTAATGATAAAAACCTAGAACCCTACCATTTGCATATTTGCTAATTTTATCATACCATCCGCTTGATAAAAGTTGATCTCGTAATGTAGTTGACAACCTTAAATTACGTAAAAATTTATTCCAAGTTAATTAATGGTTTCTAGGAAAATGATGATAAAATAACATGATATAATATGATATAATAAAATAATAGTATAATATACCTATCGTATTCCCCAGATTCAAGCAATTTAGCATGAAGCTTCGACTGAACCTCATTGCTGTTCATTGTAACACTATGATGCAGCAAAAAAAGAAGTTTTCAAGACTTTTTTATATGATATAATAATAAATGTAAACCTGCCTAATTATACATGTTTAATGTTCGCGCTGCTATGGTAACTCTGATTGTTTTAACTTCAGTCTATTTTATAACGTACTCCCCTAGATCTGGAGATCGAGTAGAAATGAGAATTTTCTAACATAACTGTGGTATATGTAAACACTTATGCTGAAAAATAAAAAATAAAAAAAATATTATTTACCCGGAGTTTATTAAGCACATTATTTTTGTTTTTCTTGTCGTCTTAACATAAGTGTGTATCTACGTGTACTAGGTTTATATAAAATCACCATTACTAGTCTACCTTCAGATCTGGTGGGCTGGGGGATATCACTAATATTAACTTATAGTTTAATGTCTTTTTCATAAAAAGATATCAATCATATACAATAAAAGTCTAGTAATTTTACTATAAATACTCTTGAAAATTTGCAAGAATTCGTTTAGTATTGTTTAATTTTCAGTTGCAGATTGACTTTTTTTATTCTTACTTTAATTAAATGTAGTTACCATGGCAATTGATGCAATTCAATAGTTTTCTTCGTTTAAAAATCATTTTTATTAAAAGTAGTTTTGAACGTTGTAGAATGTAAAAGTTAAAAAATATAAGAATATATGAAAAATATATAAAAAATATATAAAAAATATATAAAAAATATATAAAAAATATATGAAAAATATATAAAAAATATATAAAAAATATATAAAAAATATATGAAAAATATATAAAAAATATATAAAATATATAAAAAATATATGAAAAATATATAAAAAATATATAAAAAATATATAAAAAATATATGAAATATATGAAAAATATATGAAAAATATATAAAAAATATATAAAAAATATATGAAAAATATATAAAAAATATATAAAAAATATATAAAAAATATATGAAATATATGAAAAATATATGAAAAATATATAAAAAATATATAAAAAATATATAAAAAATATATGAAATATATGAAAAATATATAAAAAATATATAAAAAATATATAAAAAATATATAAAAAATATATAAAATATATATAAAAAATATATAAAAAATATATAAAAAATATATAAAAAATATATGAAAAACATATGAAAAATATATAAAAAAAATAAATTGAACAGTCATATAAATACAACCTATGTATATACTTAAAATACATATAAGGAGCACATACATGGTATTCAGGAATTTATACTAATTTTTTATTAGCGCGTTGCTTTTCCAATGGATTCTTCTTCTGTATATGTGGAACCTATTTCAACTTCAGAAGTGCTTAGACTTTGTCTTAGAAAAAGAATTCCTCCTCAACAGGTATGTATTTATTTATTTATTTATTTATTTATTTATTTATTTTTTTTTTTTTTTTTTTTGGTATTATATAGTTTATTATTAATTGTTTTATACTATTCCATTTTTCTATTACACAGCATCTAACTTTGCACACCTAGTTCCTATCCATTCTTAATGATTTTATAGAAAAATCAAAAAATAATCAATCAATATTAAATAAACAAATATTAAGTAATGATATTATATTTCCTCCATTTCT